>PVJN01037055.1:0-21146 GCA_004026805.1 Lasiurus borealis | reverse complement strand
GCTCCCACTTTGAGCACGCACCGAATGCCAGGATTGGGCGGGGCACTTTTAATCTCTCCCACAGCCCTAGAGAGAAAGGCAGGGGAGATGGGCAGGTCTCCCCTCAACATCCTCTGCCCCCCGCCAGATGGAAGCCTGGTGGACTCCTAGGAAACGCTCCCTCCCCCATCAGGAAGCAAACTCTTCCTGGCCAGAGACCCAGCCAAACCTGGATTTCATAAGAGGCGAGGGATCTCAGGGACCAGCTCTACATTCCTCCTCCTGTGTGTGCAGATGGGGAAATGGAGGCCCAGAGAGGACAAGGGACTGTCCAGAGACCCACTCTACAGCTATCATTCTCCAAAAAAAATGGCCATAAAGTAAATCTCTAGATCCTCCAGCTCCTGCCCCTACACCCCCATCCGAACACACACACGCACTCGGGCGCACGACAAAGGAAAGCAAGTCTTGAGACTCAGCAGCCACAGACCCCCCACCCCCCTATTCCTCTCCGCTCCTCTTTGTGTCGGGCAGCGGGGGAGGGGAGTGCCTGAATGAACCTCGGATTTAATGAGGGGAACAGGAAAAGGGGAGGGAGCTGGGAAAAGGAGCAGGGGCCTCTCCGCTGGGGTCTGGCTGAAGCTCTTCCCCTCTGCTGGCTGCAGCCCCCAAACCGAGGCGGGCCGGCCCCCAGGTCCCTGAGCCCCGGGGGGACCAGGTCCTCCTCCCCCCAGCTACACCCCCTCACCTCCCTCAGTTCTCGGGTCCGCTAGCCCAGAGTTGGGCGCGGGGCGGCAACCCTCACGGGTATTTCAGAGCGGCAGACAGGGGCTTCCTGCCCACTCCCCATTCTGCTCCGGGGCCCGGGGAGGGGGAGACGGGGGGAGGGTGTCTGGGGCGCCTTGGAGAGGTGCCAGGAGTCCGCCTGAACCAGACTGAGCGTGCAGAGACCAGGGCGCACTGGACAGGCGGACAGGCGGACAGGCGGACCGGCTCCGAACTGCGGACAATGACAGATGGAGCAGCCACAGTCGGACAAAGCCAGTGGGACAAACGAACGAACGGGCCGAGACAAATAGCAGATAAATAAATACTCATGAGCAAACGGAGGCCGACGGGCAGGGGCACAGCCGGCCGAGGGCGGGCTTGCAGGGGGACAGAGGACCCAGGACAGAGAGGCCGGGGCGGGGGGTGGGGGGAGGCACACACAGAGTCCGAGCGTCCGGGAGACGGACCCCGGATACCCCCACGCCCCCGCCCCGAGCCTCAGTCTCCCCGGTTCCCCGGGAGCAGCCGGCGGAGCGCGCCCCTCCCCCGCCCCGGCGCGCCCCACCCCTCCCCTCCCCCGCGGTAACCCGAGGCCCGGGCGGCAGCTGTCTCTCCGGAGCCCGGGGCCAGGGCCGGGGCGGCAGCGGGGGGAGGGAGCCCGGGTGACATTGGGCCCCGGGGCGCGGCGGCGGCGGGCGGGCGGGTCCGGGAAGACAAGTTTGGAGGCCGGCGGAGGGAGAAGCAGCTCGCGGGGGGGACACAGGACAGAACAGGGCGGCGGGCGGGACTCACGCAGCTGAGCAGGGAGCAGGCGCCCAGGCAGGCGCCCATGGCGGCGGCGGCGGCGGCGGGTCGGGGCGCGGAGGGGCGCGGAGGGGCGCGGAGAGGCGCGGGATCCGCTCGGGCTCCGGGCGCCCCGGCCTGGCCCCGCCCCCGGCCCCGTGGCCACGCCCCAGCCACGCCACGCCCACCTGGCCCAGCCGCCCCGGTTTCCGGCCGCTCCCGCCTCCCGGGACTCACCTGGGCAGGTGCGCCCGGCGGAGCCCGCGGGGAAAGTGCGGGGCGCGGCGCTTCCCGCGGCTGCGCGAGCCGGGACACCGGGCCGGGCTGCGGCCGGAGCTCGGGCCCGGGACCCCAGGGAGGGTCTGCAAGTCCTGAGAACCCGGGTTCGGATGCGGGCGAGGCCCCAGGGCGACCTCAGAGCACCGGCCCCGGCAGCGGTCAGAGGCCCGGAGGGGTCCCCTCTGGTTCCCCCGCGCCCGGCGCAGCCCCTCGCAGCCCAGCACGGACGTGTGGGAGGATGAAGGGTCCGCTGGGGAAACAGAATGTCAGCCACTCTCCGGGCCTCGCTTTTTCCTAAAGTTAGGGTACCTCCCTCCGCTGGACAGACGTGAGCTCCCTGTCTCATCTAAGACCCTGGCCTTGCACCCGGCCAGCTGCCCTTCCCCTAGCCACCTGCCCCTCACTCTCTACGGCAGTGGTTCTCAACCTTTCTAATGCCACTGCCCTTTCATACCATTCCTTATGTGGTGACCCCCACCCATAAAGTTATTTTCGTTGCTACTTCATAACTGTCATTTTGCTACTGTTAATGAATCATAATGTAAATATCTGTGTTTTCTGATGGTCTTAGGCGACCCCTGTCAAAGGGTCATTCGACCCCCAAATGGGTCGCGACCCACAGGTTGAGAACCACTGCTCTACGGAGTCCTTGACGCCACTTGAGCCACCTGTTCAGCGGCTCATCCCTCTGAGAGATGCCCACACCCCGGCCCCCAGCTAAGGAGGTCAGAGGGAGGCAGGGGGCCACATTCCTGGCAAACTGTCCAGTCCCAAGGGGGTGGGTGGGAGTCCAGTCCCAAAGGGGTGGGTGGAAGGGACGCAGAAACGGGCTCTGAGTTACTCCAGGTTCACCCTCCAGCCCTCTCCTCACTCAACCCCCGACAGGAAAGGAAATCTAGACGCCACGCACATGGCCCCCGGGCTCCAGATCCCGCCTGACTGCCTCCCGGGTGATTCACGGTGCCAGGCTTTGCCATTCACGGTGCCAGGGCCGCACAGTCACTCCCTGCACTTTCCCTCCTCCACGCTGGTGCCCACGCCATGCCCCTCTCTGTGAAAGCTCTCTTCCTCCTCACCCCCATGTCCGCCCTTTGAAGCCTTGTTCACATCCCTTCTTCTCTATGAAGAGAACACGCCCTCCCCACCCCCCAACCTCTACCAGGTCCTGTGAGGGATGAAGGACCCAACTTCCCTGTTTCCACAATGTGAGCCTCCGAGTTGGCCTCACACGTAACACAAGTTACCACAGAGCTGGGAGCTCTTTCACCTGCATGGCGATTCAAGCCCAGATAACCCTGGAAGGACATGCATTCCTCGCCTCACCCCAAGCTACAGGTGAGGAAACCGCGCCTCACAGAAGGCCGGTGGCATGCCGATGCGCAAACTGAGCTGGAGGTAACATCGCCTGGGGCTGGCTATGTGGTGGCTGTTATTGTGGATCAAGGTCACACCGCTCAGAAGGGCAGAGCTAGACCACCCGCCTGGCCTTGATCTCCAACCGGAGGTCTGTCCCCGACACCTCACGGCCCGTTTTAGAAAGTGGGGGTGACCATATCCGGTCCACCTTTTTCTGGTCCAATAGTATGTTCAGTCCTTCCCTAGTCTGAGGCCTGAGGAGATGCTGAGCTGCCGAGGGCCTGTCTGCTCCACCTCTGACGGGACGGCAGTAAATGTTTGCCGAATGAATGGGTGTCTGCACTTGTAACACAAGCCCCGTTTCCTCGTTCCTCTGACCCCAAAACATCCTGTACCTGGTCCCCTTCCACCCAGCAGTCTTCTGCCCCTGAAATGCCACGGCCTTCCACCTGAGTCAACTCCTTTAGACTCTTGTGCTCCAAAGGCTAAATTTCCGTTCCTCAGCCCCTCCCTCTCCCATGAGCTGGTCCAGGAGAAAGACCCAGCAGAGCAACATCAGAGACTCTGGCTCCTCACAGCCTCTCACCCTCTCTGCTGGGGCCCCTGCACCCCTCTTTCCCTCCACCCCCACCCCACAGAGCAGTGTGGCATTGAGAAAGCATTCAGAGAGATGGGCAGCTATCTGAGAGGAGTGAGGGGGTAGCTGACTGCCCCTCTGGTTTTAGACTGAAATTTTCCAGAACAGGGCGATGGGCTGCCGTGGTCCTGGACTCACCCTGCCCAAGACCGAGGTGACGTGGGCTCCCGCCTCCCCCCACCCTGTATCCCCCTGTATGGCGGGGCCACCCTTCTCTGCAGATACTCACTGAGTCGTCTTGTCCTGGAGACTCATCCTCATTCAGCCTCATGCTTCTCATCTGTAAAAGGGAGATAATCGTGGTGGCTCCGGTATCTCAGGGGACTTTTGAGGAGATGAAATGAGGAGGTAGGTAAAGAAGCTGCATTTCTCTGTGCCCTGACCTGCCCTGGCTCCCCGCCTTGACCCTCCTCCAGGAGGCCAGAATCACTGTCTCTCACACCTCCAAAGGCAAGATCACGGTCAGTACTGTGTGTCCCTGGGAAGTCACCCAGCCTCTCTGAGCCTCACGGAGGCTGAGAGTCAGGACCACCACAGCAGCCACGCATTGCCGTGCTAACGGTGTCCATCGCGAGAAATATGCAGAGGTCCCTCAGTCCATCCCCTGAACCCATCACCCAGCCCAGACAGATGCTCAGCTCTGCAGGACCCAACGGAAGCAGGCTCTGGCTTCTCGAGCCGGTCGCTCTAAGGGTTCCTTAACCTGCTCTCACTGAGCCTCAGTTTCCAAATCTGCAATATAGGCACCAGCCCCTGCTCAAGTCCCCGTGATCCCCAATAACTCCAACCCCTTCTTGCCCCATCCCTTCTCACCATCCTCCCATCCATGGAGACTCAGATGCACTCTGGCTTCGAGCCTCCTGTCCCCGGGGCCTCACTCTCTGCACTGGCCTCCACTTCCCGCGTCGGAGGCATTTACAGAGCAGGGCTGACACTATCCCTTATGAATATGCATGTGGGATAATGAGGGCTTGGGATTGGGGAGCACATGGGAGAGGCGTTCACAGAGGCACCATCCACCCCCACTGGCTCTCTCCAGAGACAGCCCCCACCAAGGCTGCCCTCCCTCCCAGAGGGTGCATGGGAGTTGGGGCAAAGATAAGAATACCCATAGCAACCATTGTTAAGTGCTCTCCACCTGCAGGCATCCTGCTGAGAGCATCTCCTGGAAGGTGCTTCTAAGGTGGAAACTATGTTCCCCATGGAACAGGGGAGAGAACGGATGCTCCATGAAGTGGAGTCACTTACACATACATCACATGGGGAGGGGTCACCATGGCTACGTGCAGAGCGAGGATGGAACGCAGCTGTCGCCAGACTCCAGAGCTGGTGCCCGGATGCATGGGGGCTCACCGGGAGCCCTGAGCACATGGTATTGGGGCCACCCCTGAACCTCATACTCCAGCAGAGGAGCTCACCATGGTCAAGGCTTTGGGAAAGGACCTGGGTCCTGGAATTCCCTTCATCTCCAGAGAAGGAGCCAGGCAGACAGGTGTGTGCAAACAGTGCACGTTCACGTGTGTGCAGACACACAGCTGATGCATGTGTGAGCAGAGGTGCAAGCACAGTGTATGTGCACATGGATGTAAGCGTGTGTGAAGGGTGTCCTGAGGCTGCCTGGTATGTGCACCGTTTTGCTGCTTTTGTTCCTGTTACAATCAACACTTAGCGAGGCCCCCTGTGTGCCAGGTGCTGGGGATGTGGTGTGACCGAGGCCAACACGGTCTGTGCCCTCCTGGAGTGGCAGTTTGGTGGGCTTTGTGCCCACACGCGGGTAACACTCTGCAGGGGATCTTTGTGGGGGGGGGTTTCTTGGTGGGATGTGCTAGGAGGTGAGGAGGTTGAGGTGGAAATTTCTTTAAAACAGTGGGACAGGTAGGGTAGGGAGCTGCAGGGGAGCCCCAGATGCTTGGCCAGAAATGAGGGGCACAGAGTAAGTCAGGACTGGCATGGGCTCCGCAGGGTCACAGGTCTGAGGATTCTAAGAGGACTTTGGGTGCTTTCCTCACAGACATCAAGGCTCTGCCGTGAGTGCACATGGACGCACTGTGTGTGTGTGTAATGCTATGCATGTGTGCACGAGTGATTAGGTGTGGTGTTTGCATATGTGGATATGTGTGTGGAGGGGACATGTGTGAATGGGTGAATATGAGTATTTGCATGTAGGGGTGTGTGTGTGTGTATGTGTGTGTGTACTGTTGAGGAGAAGGTTGAGAGAAAAGAGTATCATTTGGCCCAGGCCTCACATTCATAAACCTGTGAATAGAGCGTCAGCCTGTGGACTGAAAGGTCCCAGGTTCGAGTCCGGTCAAGGACACGTACCTTGGTTTCAGGCACATCCCCAGTAGGAGGTGTGCAGGAGGCAGCTGATCGATGTTACTCTCTCATTGATGTTTCTAACTCTGTATCTCTCTCCCTTCCTCTCTATAAAAAATAAATAAAATATATTTTAAAAAATAAAAAATGTATCAAAAAATGAGATGGAGTCTGGCCAGCGTAGCTCAGTGATTGAGTGTCAACCTATGAACCAGGATGACATGGTTTGATTCCCGGTTAGGGCACATGCCCGGGCTATGGGCTTGATCCCCAGGGGGGCAGGAGGAGGGGCATGCAGGAGGCAGCTGATTAATCATTCTCTCTCATCATTGGTGTTTCTATCTCTTTCTCTCCCTTCCTCTCTGAAATCAATAAAAATATATATTTTAAAAATGAGATGGATGCAGGGTTTGATTGATGAATAGATGGGTGGATGGATTTGGATGCATTGATAGATCAAAGGAAAGAAGGACCAATAGAGGGATGGATATGGAGTAACACAAATATTGAAACACGTTCATGATAGATTCCAGGCAGTGAGGATGTGGGTGTTCACTGTACAATTATTTCAGCTTGCCTGGGTGATGAAACTCAGTGAAATGTTCATAAACAACGGCAACGCAAGGAGGCTGGGTGTTTAGACCCAAAGAATCAGGCACAAGAAGGGAAGACTGGAAAATTATCCTGCACTTTTAAATGCATCCCCCATCACCGACCACACAGCACGGTGAACTCGTGTTCTTTATAATTTCTGTAACCATCCTTCGCTTTTGTTTGTGAGTGAATGTGTTAAAGACGCTAATTTTTTAAATAAAAACATGTGAAAATACCACAATTGAGACATATCTTCATTGTTAACCACTGGGCGCCTGAAAAAGCAGAATGCCTTGGTGCACATGCAGGGATGTGTGCACATGTGGGGCGGGGGGTTGGGGGCTGGCACCCAGCTGGGAGCCCACCCAGGAGCTCAGCCTCCGCCCAGCCCCATGTGGCCAGCACCATTCTGGGAGCGAGAGGAGGTCTGGGGGCTGAGAGAGAGCAGCCTCCAGCCCCAGGGCAGCCTGGGGAGCGAGAACTCTGTTATCCGAGGCTTGGACACGCTCAGGCCAAGCGGCGTCCCTCGGTCCGCAGCGGGAGTGTAGGCGGCTGAAATGGAGGTGCTTCCTGGAAGAGGGTAAGGCAAGGGCAGGGTGCCCACCGCCCCCTGTGGCTCCTCCCTTCCTTCCCACACACGTGTTACCGCCTGCCTGGCCATTTCTTCTCCCCTGCCCAGTGCCTATGGGCCCACCTGGTACAGATGGGGAAACCGAGGCCCAAAGAGAATGGAGAGGCCCAAGCCACGCAGTCAGCAGCAGAGTCAGAACTGAGACCCAGCCCGGGTTCTATCCTCTGTCCCCACCGCCTGCCACCTCGGCACGCCCTCCCTTCCGTCTCTGCGGGAGGGGGTCCGGGCCAGCAGGGGAGGCTCAGACTACCCTCCTGCCTGTCTGGGTCACACACGGGATCCAGGAGGCCATGTGGCACCCAAAACAGCACATGGCTGGCAAGTAGGACCTGACTTCTAATCGCAGCTCTGCCCTAGACCCTGTCAGACCCGGTCAGCTCCCTGCCGCTCCCGGAGCCTCAGTTTCTCCAGCTATAAAATAACCAGAGTTGCTGCCCTGGTCGATGTGGAAAAGATAGGTCATCTCTGTCCACTCAGCCCCCTCATCTGCCCTCCCCAAAGAGACTCCACCCAATCGCAGACCAGCGGGTAAGTACAGGCTTCAGCCCAGAAGCAGGCCCAGGTCTAACTGCATGGCCCCAAGGCAAGGCCCTCCAAGCCTCAGTTTACGCCCCTATAAAACGGGCGTAACGATACTAACCTCATAAGGCTGTGTGAGGTTAAATGAGAGAATCCGTGCCCAATGCTTGACACATGATAAATATATTAAAACGTCCAGGAACCGTGGCTGTTATTAGTAATTAACCTCACAGAAGAGCCACACACGAGCCCGCTGGCTCCACCGTGACCCGGGTCTGCTGTTTCAGACCCCAAAGCCAGTGCTTTTGGCAGGAGCCACCCCAGGTTCCTCAGTCCGTCTATCTCCGCAGCTGCTCCGGGGCAGCTGGGTGTGTGGAAGCTGCTTCCAGGCCAGGCGGGGCCCCGGGGAGGGAAGCACCGGGCTCCCTGTAATCAGAGAGGGCCTCTGCAGCCAAGCCCCCAGCAAGCCATCATTAGCTCCACACCTGACCGCCCCCGGCCCGGCCCGGCTGCTGAGGCCACAGAGAGAGGCAGCAGGTGATCAGCCAAAGCCTTTCCTTCCCAGCGCTGCTGGGTTCTCTGGACACAAACTGAAGGGCGAGTCTGCGGGCGGCCAGGGCTGTACCCCACCAGGCAGCAATCAGCCCACGGGGACAGAGACGGTGGCCTTGAGAATCCTACAATGTTGGAGCTGAAGGAAGCTCAAAAGCCACCCAGTGTGTGCCCTACAATGGAATATTATCTGTTCTTAAAAAGGAAAGAGATTCTGACACACGCTACAGCACGGATGAACCTCAAAGACATGGTGCTCAGGGAAATAAGCCAGACACAAAAGGACAAATACTGCATGAGTCACTTAGATGAGGGTCCTAGAGAAAACCCCACAGAGACAAACAGTAGAAGTAGAGGGGTGGTTTCAGGGCCCGGGGAGAACGGGGAATGGGGCGTTATTAAAAGCAAACATACACACTCACAACTAGTGCCCTGCCCGGTGTGACTCAGTGGTTAGAGTGTCACTCCCCACACCGAAGGGTCTCAGGTTCAATTCTGGGTCAACAGCACATACCTGGGTTGCAGGTTCGATCCCTGGCCCAGTCGGGGTGTGTGCAGAAGCCAGCCAATCAATGTATCTCTCTCACATGGACAATTCTCTCTCTCTCTCTCTCTCTCTCTCTCTCTCTCTCTCTCTCTCTCTCTCTCTCTCTCTCTCCCCCTCTTTCTCTCCCTCTCCCACTCCCCTTCTTTCTCTCCCTTCCATTCTCCCTAAAAAATCAGTGTAAAACCCAGCTGGTTTGCCTCAGCGGATAGAGCATTGGCCTTCGGACTGAAGGTACCCGGGTTCAATTCCGGTCAAGGGCACATGCCCGGGTTTCATGCTCGATCCCCAGTAGGGGGCGTGCAGGACGCAGCCAATCAATGACTATATCTGATCATTGATGTTTCAAGCTCTCTCTCCCTCTCCCTTCCTTTCTGAAATTTATATATATATATATGTATATATATACATATACATATATATGTATGTATATATATATATACATATATATATATATATGTATATTCCAATGTAAAAATACCCTCAGGCTTAATAATAACAAAGAAAGTTCAGGTGGTACATTAATAATGAAGAAAATAAAATCATTTATAATTCCATTTTATTTATATTCTTTTAGACGTTTTTATACGCACAGTGGTAAGAGGAATTTCCAATATTAACGAAAGTTGACAGGACAGTCCAAGCAGAGGGAGCAATATGGGCAAAGGCACCCATCTGTGCCAGTTCCTTAAGGGCAGAACCAGGAGGCCTTGGGAGATGTGGCTGCACTGAACCCCTAAGACGTGGGGGAAGGGAGGCAGAGGGGCCATGCCTGGTCTCAGGAAGGCGGAAGTGTGGGAGTCAGGGGAAAAGCTTTATTAGTACCTCAGAGGGGCCTCTCCCAGGTCAAGGTAGAGGTCAGAGAGGTTAGGCCAGGAAGTTAAGGGAAGCCAAGGAGACAGCTTGGCTCAGGGGCCAGGCCACCAAGGTTGGTGACCTTAATGACACCAAGCAAAGTGCCTTTGCCACCCCTGGGCCAGATCTCAGGGCCTGTGACTCAGGGCCAGCACTTCCGGTCCTCCCCTCCAGCCCACCTTTACCCCCCCCACCACCACCAGGAAGCTGGGTGCTCATCACGGTCCCAGAACCAAGGAGAGGTTAGAAGAGGCCACAGCAGCAGGGGCCCAGCTCTGGCAGGGGCGGAGGTAATGACCTCTCGGGGTTTATGGGAATGTGGCTGGGCCCTGCCCAGCTCCAGGGAAAGGCCCAGGTGAATGCAAGGCCTCCTCGAATGTCTTTGTTTTGCTTTGGGGATGGTTTAAAAAGGATTTGTATCTGATTTCTCTACCCTGTTTCCCCGAAAGTAAGACATCCCCCGAAAATAAGACCTACTTACAGTTTTGCCTCTTGCTGTAATATAAGGCATCCCCCCTGAAAATAAGACCTCCCTGATAATAAGGCCTCCCCAGAATATAAGGCCTCCAAAGTTACCGTAAGGTGTCTGATTCCTGATTTAAAGAGACCTCGCACTGCCTGAACAGCTTCGGATGCGCTGCGGCCAATCAGTGAACTGGTTTGTGATGACAACTACTACCATATCGTATACAGGTAATAAATTTCCTTTTTTTTTGTTCAACAATAAATGGGTACCGTATTCTTCTTCATGGAAAAATAAGACATCCCCTGAAAATAAGACCTAGCGCATCTTTGGGAGCAAAAATTAATATAAGACACTGTCTTACTTTTGGGGAAACAGGGTAGAGTTTGGAGAGAAGAAGGGGGTGGAGAAACGTCGACATGAAAATGAAACATTGATCCACCACCTCTGAACCCCCATCCCACTAGGGATGAGCCCCCAAACCTGAGCATGTGCCCTGTTGGCCATCAGGGATCAAACCGGCAACCTTTCAGTGCACGGGATGGCACCCAACCAACTGAGCCACAGCGACCAAGGCCAGAGTTTTTTTTTGTGTGTATGTGTTTTAATATATTTTATTGATTTTTAGAGAGGAAAGGAGAGGGAGAGGAAGATAGAAACATCAATGATAAGAGAGAATCATCGATTGGCCGCCTCCTGCACGCCCCCCTGCTGGGGATGGAGCCCACAACCTAAGCATGTGCCCCTGGCCAGAACGGAACCGGGGACCCCTCAGTCACCAGGCCGACACTCTATCCATTGAGCCAAACCAGCTAGGGCCAGGCCGGAGTTTTATATTGCCGATCTGGTGCCTCTACCACCTCGCTCACCTCCTACCACTCTCCCCCTTCAGCCCCACGCTCCTCCCCGCAGCAGCTTTCTTCTCAGTCCTTGGTAAGTCTTGTCCATTCTTGTCACGGGGCCTCTGCTCTGGCTGCTCTGTCCGCCTGCAGTGCTCTCCCCCAGACCCAGGCCTGGCCGCTTCTCACCGGGCGAGCCTCAGCCCACGCCACCTCCTCAGCCAGGAAACCCTGTGTCCTCAGCGTGGTGCCAGCGCTTCTCCGTCCCATGACCCTGTTTCATGTTCAGACTCCCTGGATCAGAATCCCGCCCCTGCTATCTACCAGCTTGGGCAAGTCCCTGTCCTTTCTATGCCTCTATTTCCCCGCCTATAAAATGGGGTAATAGCGGCATGTCATTAGGTTGTTGCAAGATGGGAATGAAGCGACACAGGACCTGGCACAGAGTAGAGCTCCATAAATGGCAGCCATTATGCCCACCCCCACCGGCCCCCTCCAACTCCCCTTGGGAGACACAAGGGGCTGCGTCTGCCTGCTTATAGCGACAGCCTCGGACCGAGAACCCTGCTTGGGACAGAAAAGGCATTCCAGATGTGGAGACCGGTTTGGCTCAGTGGATAGAGCGTCAGCTTTCAGACTGAAAGGTTCCGGCTTTGATTCCGGTCAAAGGGCATGTATCTTGCTTGCGGGCACATATCCACTGTGTGGCGTGCAGGAGGCGGCTGATCAATGTCTCTCTCTCATCGATGTTTCTGATTTTCTATCTCTCTCCCTTCCTCTCTGTAAAAAGTCAATGAAATAAAAGAAAAAAGAAAAAAGCATCCCAGAAATACGTGTTAATATCATTGACCTG
The DNA here is from genome assembly GCA_004026805.1 of Lasiurus borealis. Classification (NCBI taxonomy): domain Eukaryota; kingdom Metazoa; phylum Chordata; class Mammalia; order Chiroptera; family Vespertilionidae; genus Lasiurus; species Lasiurus borealis. The sequence goes on along the minus strand of PVJN01037055.1, from coordinate 9,178 downwards.
TGGATGTGTCTCTCCCAGTATTTTGACCTTTTCCTCCTCTCCCCCCTCCCAATACCAGCAGGTGGTCTGTAGGCAGATTACAGACCGCCCCAGGCTGGAGGGGGAAGAGGGATGGAGCCAGTGGTGAGAGCCCTGTGGCTGGCAGCCAGAGCCCAGAGAGGAACCTTCCGGAATGACCCCAAACCACAGTGTGACCCCCAACTCAGCAGCACCATATTGTGTCCTCCAGTACAACCCAAAAGTGGAGAGAGATGGGTGGTTCTGGCTGAAGAAGGAGGAGGTTCTGCCTGTTACACTCGTGAGCCTCGGCCTGCAGAGCGGACGGTGCTTTGCTCACGGAGTGGACCTGGTCTGAGGGTAAGGAGCTTGCTGGAGACCCCTCCTCTAACCCAGTCCCACCTCCTCTCCACACGAACAAAGCAGGTCAGCAGAGAGCACAGAAATGGTTCCTCCGCCACAAAGACCCTGTGCCGGGGACAGGGGCCAGCATGGAAGGTGGCGGCCCCTGGACAGAGCAGGGATGAGCCAGGGTGTCCCAGGGAGAGGGGAGACGCCATGCTGGACAGGGGTGTGGCTCAGTACAGCAGAACCCCAGAGGGCCTCCGCTGAGAGCTGCAGATCCTGAAGCGATGGAGAAGCCACGCTCTCAGGCCACAGTCGGCCACCTAGGGACTGCAGCTACCTGACTGGTGCCTGGAGGGTGGGGTCAAGTGCCAGCTCTGGCTCTGGCTCTCAGGGTGACCTGGACAGGGCCCTCTCTTCCCAGCGGCGGGTTTTTCCTGTCTGGCCCAAGTACAGATAAACCAAGGCTGGAGGCTCAGTGAGCTGACCACGCTCCCATATGGGCTCTGCTGGGCCCTCTGGTGGACAAAGTGGTGCATTCCTCCATCAGCTCTGAGACGGAGGACCTACAGAATTAATTGACCCTGACTCTCTGCTCTGAGGAGACACCCACAAGAATTTGATAGTCATTGCTTCTCATTTCCAGGCCTCAATAGGAAGGGGAAGGTCCTGAGGAGATGTGAGTGTTCCAGAATCCTCAGAACCCTCGCTTGCTGAGTCTGTGCTCATCTCCCTCTCCCTCGGAGTGTTGATAGGATGAGTCCTGATCTTGGAGGCATAAAGCTTGGTTTCCAACCTACTCATGACCTGTGTGAGCTTAGCCAAGTGCCTGTCCTTCTCTCAGCATCGATGTTTCTATCCCTCTTTCTTTCTCCCATCCTGTCTCTGAAATAATCTGAGAGAGAATCATGGATCGGTTGTCTCCTGCACCACCACCCCCTCACCTCCACTGGGGATGGAGCCCACAACCCGGGCCTATGCCCTGACTGGGAATTGGATCGTGACTTCCTGGTTCATGGGTTGATGTTCAATCACTGAGCCACACTGGCCGGGCAGCACTGCTTTTTTTTTTTTTTAATTTAACTATTTTTTTTCTGCCACATTGACTTAGGCAAAAATATTGATCTCAGTGAAAATTCTGCCTCTCTCTGGAAAAGAGGGCAAGCAAGTTGTAAAGTGGATGGAAAAATCTAGCAAACAAGAAGGGCTGCTGCTCTGGGTGCCTGAGGTGAAAACAGACCGAGGTGAGTGAGGTGAGTCTCAGACATAGAGTGAGGCCAAGGTTAGGATGTCTCTTGAGCACTTGGAAATACTAAGCAACAACCGCACTGGACAAATTGATGTGAACAAATAAATATGGTCATGCCAACCTAGCCACGAGACTGAGTCATTGCTTCTGGTTTCGTCCTCTGCTCCCAGGCACAAACCAGCTCAAATTTTCCCAGAGCAAATGGCTTCAGCATAGTCCCTCTGTCGTGGGGACTCTTGTTGACAATGTCCCATGGATGCTTTCAGGTGGGGACAAGCCCAGCAGTGCAACAAAGCTAGCTCACGCCAGCTCGTAAAAGCCAAGTGCTAAAAGTTCATAAATGTTGCACACCAGTTATTGGATAATCATTATTCAATTAAATTGCATAGCCCTGGCTAGGTGGCTCAGTTGGTGGGAGTGTCATCCCATAAACCAAAAGGTGGGCAGTTTCGATTCCTAGTGAAAGCAAATGCTGATAACCAATGAACATAGACACTGGGGGTTGGGGTATGTCTGGGAGGGAGGAGGGGGGCAATGGGGAGATATGTATACATGTTACACCATAAAAAAGAAAAAGAAAGCAAATTCTGAGGTTATAGGTTCAATCCCCAGTCAGGGTGTGTACAGGAGGCATCTGATTGATGTTTCTCTCTCTTCCTCTCTCTTGGATCAATAAAAATCTATCCTCGGTGAGAATTTTTAGAAAATTAAATTGCATCACTTGACAATTAAATGACTTGTATTGAAATAAAGATAATACTCAAAGCTCCTCATCTCCTGGAGATTTTACTACATTTTAATATTTCCTATTCCTTTCAGTTCATCTTCATCTATTGTGTCTGTACAGTGAGACTTGGACAGAGGCTGTCTTCTGCACATATCTTCCCAACTTTGTGTTCAGAACTTGATTTGTTGTTTTGTTGACATTCTAGACTACAAAGAAAGTGATGGACAAAATGTTCGTAGTGCAGACTAAACTCCAGTGCTGAAGCTGAAAGAGCTTTTCGTTTAATGAATGTATTTATAGGAGAGTGAGAAATTGTGTAACAGTACATTATGGATCAGATTTAATGACAATAAATGTTTTGGAGAAAGAGTTAGTAGACTGGAATGGGACTCCATTTCAGAGTCTGGTTGAATTATAACTGTAAGTGAACTTCAGATTGAAGAATTTGGCAAAAATTAACAAAAGTGATCTGTGAGAACCAATCGGTTATATGGGATTTACAATCAAGAATTCATGCATCGTGCTGTTATTTGTAAACTGTGTGCTGCACATCCTTTCGTCAGTAATATTTATAATAAACATACACACATACACATTTGGATTTCTGAAGACCCAGCTGTCAAACATCTGTCAGCCCACCACCGGACAAATCCAAGTTCAATGAAGTCCTTTTCAAAGCAAATTTTTTCTTGGAGAAGCCCTCTCCACTTCGCAAAGTGTGTCCAGGCAGAGTGACAGGTGACCGTGTACGTCCCCTGGGGCACTCCCAGGACACAGCGCTGTGCTTTGGGACATTCACTGTCAACAAGGACAATAAAACCAACTCACTCTGGGGCTTTGCAGCTCTTTCCTTTGACGTTTTTCAACGTTAAGTGCCTTAAAGGAGGCCACTGGGCCGTGAGAAGCGGCCATTCCTCAGGCCAGTTGAAACAAACTCAGGACTTGTCCTGAGGATGAATGTTGGGGAGGAAGAGCCATCGTGTCCCTCCCCACACATCATTTCTTTGCTACTTCCTTCTTCTCTCCCCGCCACACCGCTCCCCCTCCTTCCCTGGGACAAACAGTGACAGCGAAGGAGCTGCTTCCCGTCCACACGTGCACCTTGCCTTAGCGAGGATCTGATTGGCCCGCTTGGACAGGTAGGCATTCCTGGGCCAATCAGTCACAGCCTGGGGGCGGGAGGGCGGGGCCACGGGATACTGACATCCCCTCCGGGGCCACACCCAGTGCGAAGCGGCAGCTCTGGCCGGACCGCGGGCAGGAGGAGCTGGGCAGGCGGCCCCCGGGTCTGAGACGGGCCGGGGGGTCAGCAGGAGGCCAGCGGGGCCCCAGCACTCAGCGGGAGGGCAGGTTCCTCCCTTCCCGCCGATGGAAAAGTCTTCAGTGCCGGCCGCGCCGAGGGAGGAGAGGAGGGGGCCCCCCGCGCTGGCTGCGCCCCCGCTGTGCACCCCCGCACACGCCCACAGGGTCCTCCCCTGGCCCCTAGGGATTAGGGAGGGGTCAGTCTCCTACTCCCCGGACCGGCTACTCCCTGCACCTCCCATCGCGGCTTTCTGTGCGGAAAAGCTGAAACAGGGGTGGGGAGTCTTGGTTCAGATCCTGGTTCTGTCCTCAACCCATTCTGGGACATTAGACAGCCAGTTGCTCCTCTTTCTTTTCCCCACCCCTGACCCCCCACCCCCCACCCCGATCCCCCCGCCCTTCCACCCCCACCCCGGTCCTGAAATTTTTAAAATTCAGTAAAAATGTTTTTTTAAGGAATTAATTTTATGAGAAAAATAAAGTGCTGTTTCCGCCCGGTTTCGAACCGGGGACCTTTCGCGTGTGAGGCGAACGTGATAACCACTACACTACGGAAACCGGCGGTGGCAGGCTGGGGAGATTGCCGCTCCTCCCCTTCGCGCTCAGCGCGCCGGCGTCTCCGGGGCTGGTTGCTCCTCTCGGGTCTCAGTCTCCGCGTCTGTAAACTAAAACGGTGGATGTTATGAGCCCTCCGCTCCCTTCGGGGCTTGCACCCTACCCACCAGCCTCCGCCGGGCCAGCCCTGCCCCGCGCGGCCCTGGCCCCAGCCCCGGCCCCTGTCCCAGGCTCTGATTCCCGGTCTGGGAGCGTCTTGTCCCCTTAGAGTCTAAGGCTTAGACAGGTGGGGAAAGTGTGGTCCTCAAAAGGGACAACACGCCCCGACTTGGTGGCAGAGCCCAGGCTCAAACAAAGTCTGCCCGCCAACCCCCACCCCCACCCCCACCCCCACGCCGGGTGCTGCGCCCACCATCTCTGCCTCCCAAAGTACAGGCTCTCCTCCCCTCCCCCACCTTTCCTCCAGGCAAATGGGAGATTGGGGGTATCACTGCCTTCACCCCTCCCTGCACAGATAAGGAAACTGAGACCCAGATCGCATAACCAGTTGGCGCCTGGAGCCTCCTGACTCCAAATCTCACCGCCGCCCTCATGTCTCCTCTCCACATCCTCTACTCCAGAGGTTCTCAACCTTCCTAATGCCGCGACATTAGCTTTCTAAGACAGCTCCTCCTGTGGTGGTGACCCCCAACCATAAAATTATTTCCGTTGCTACTTCATAAATGAAATTTTGCTACTGTTATGAACTGTAATGTAAATATCCGATAGGCAGGATGTATTTTCGTTGTTACAAATTGAACATAATTAAAGCATAGGGATTAATCACAAAAACTATGTAATTATATATTGTGAAATATTTATTTCTAATTACGAAGAAATGAAATTTTGTCTTGAATCGTGGTGTAGCGTGGGCAACAGTCTTCCTAGGACAACAGTAAACTTCATTGCTACATTTTGCTACACCGAGGAGCGGTGTGTTGGTTCCTAAGAGCATGGGAAATAGGTGTTTTCCAATAGTCTTAGGTAACCCCTGTGAAAGGGTCGTTCGACCCCCAAAGGGGTCTCAACCCACAGGTTGAGAACCACTGCTCTACTCCAAGTTCTGCTAAGCACCCGGAGGCCCTGGCATCTGAGGCCCTCGGTGGGAACACTGGGTCCTCATGAGCAATGGATGGTACCAGCTTCCAGGAATAGAAGGGTAACTGCAGAGGGACTCTGCCTGCTCTTTGCCAGAGGGCTTGGACACACATTCCCCCGCCTTTCCCCCTTTCCCTCCAGCCTCCCGCCCCCACACCTCTCGGGTCCCCAGGCTCAGACAGCAGGCAAGGGGGAGGCAGCCTGATCCGGGAAGGTCCGTTCAGGCCCCAGGACCACACCCAGTAGGTTCCCGGCCGGCTCCCACTAGTATCGGCTCCCCTTTTGTTTGTTCCATCTTCTGGATGTTCATGAAGAACTTGTTTGACGACAGGATTCTCTGGTGTAAAAATAGTTCTCAAACCACAACACGCCTTCACCTTGAGATACTTAGATGAGGAGACCGCTCTAGAGGGCAGGTGGTTTGTGCCCCGTGACCGAGGAGGGGAGGCTTCCTGGGACCCGGTCGCCTGCGGCCCAGATGCACTGTCTTTCCCCCAAAGCTGCCTCTCAGATTCTCCCCAAAGCAGGGCGGGGGGCGGGGAGGAGGGGGGTCATGCAGGCTCCCACAACGGCTCACTCTGTCAGCCAACCTGGGGGCTGTGCCATGCCCTGGGAAGGGGACAGAGGGGTGAATAAGGCACAGCCTGCCCTGAGCCTTTTTCCTAGATCTCCTCCCCCTTTTCCGCTCCCCCCCCACCCCCGTCCCCTGCTACACACACATTACTCCGTCCCATCCTAGTCCTCTGGGTTCTTCTCTCCTTCCCACATTAGCTCTCTATCTCGCCCTGTTTCAAAGCCAGTAGCCGGGGGAAAGGCCAGCTGAAGGAAAGGACAGTGCCTGGACCCCAGCTGGCCTGGCTCAGTGGTTGAGTGTCTGTCACGGTTTGATTCCTGGTCAGGGCACAGGCCTGGGTTGTGGACTTGAGACCCAGTGTGGGACGTGCAGGAGGCAGCTGATCAGTGATTCTCTCTCATCGTTGATGTTTCTTTCTCTTTCTCTCCCTTCCTCTCTGACATCAATAAAAATGTATACTTAAGGGAGAGAAATGACCAGCCAGTATTCTCTTTCTCTCCCTTCCTCTCTGACATCAATAAAAATGTATACTTAAGGGAGAGAAATGACCAGCCAGTATTCTCAGTGGTTGAGCGTTGACCCATGAACCAGGAGGTCAGGGTTCGATTCCCAGCCGGAGTACATGCCCAAGTTGCAGGCCCCATCCCCAGTATGGGGTGTACAGGAGACAGATGATCTCTCATCGTTGATGTTTCTATCTCCCTCTCCCTCTGAAATCCATAAAAATATATTTTAAAAGAGAGAGTCCTAGCCCTTGCCAGTTTGGCCCGGGGTTCGATTCCAGTGAAGGCCAGTGGTTGGAGTGAGTTCGAAAGGCAACCAATTGATGAGAGACATGTTTCTCCCGCCAGCCCTGGTCACCCTCCACTCTCTAAAATTAATCTATGGGGCCGACCAAGTAAGTGGCTTAGCTGGACGGAACTGCGATGCTCCCTCTTCCCAGGAGAGGGCGCGCTGTCACCTGCAATGACCCATTCCTTCCTGTGCAACCCAATTCCAGAACCAAGACTAACATCTATTCTTTGCAGTCACGTGGCGGAAAGCTGGATAAATGAACCCGGGCCTCCAAATAGGAAGATCGGGGTTCAGAGATGGGCAGCAGTGGCTGGAGACCGGCAGTCAGACACCAGCCTGTCTGACCTGGCTTCAAGCGCTCTTGACTCAAAACGAACCTCCTCCCCTGAGCCCGGGGAGACCTGCTGACTGTGAGAAGGGGCTACAGGCTGGGCTGCCTCTGAAACCGCTAGGCCCAGGGGTATCTTTTCTTGGGTCATTTGTTCTTGAATCCCCCCCGCACCCCCCCGCAAACCGACCACTCTTGTCCTAGGCCCCCATATCCTGCTCCCAGCATCCTTTGCGTTGTTTTAGGGCCTGAGGGCTAAATAGTCCTGGCTGCCCTAGCCATACACCAGCCCTCATATGGGCACCTCAGCTCTGCCAGGGACTCCGGGAGCAACTGTCCCCAGGACACCCCCTTCTCTCAGAAACTAAAGGCAGCCCTGGGCCTCATCTGTGCCAGGCTGCACCCTAAGACTCGGTGTGTTAGCTCACTGTACCCTCAGATGAGGCCCCGGAGGCCCAGAGAGGGTAAGTGATCTGCTCACGCAGCTGGTAAGTACGAGGGCAGGACTTATATTCAGGAAACCTGACTTCAGAGACGGGTTGTAACCACTGTATTCTGTTAGGTCGCGGCAGGAGGACCCCGAGGCCAAAAGTGGGAAGGGATTAGAAAGTTATTAGATCATCTGGAGACCCGAGGGGCTGAGGCCTCAAATGGCGCCAGCACCCAGGGATGGGGAGTCAGAGATTTAAAGGACCCTGGCCAGGCTTTTTCTGGGCGGAGAATTCTCTGGATCCTGGGAAGGTCCCAAGGGGAAGGACCATGGTCTGAGCAAGTGGACTGTGGTCTAAGCAAAAGGGAATGTCGGTTGTGAAGTGGACTAGAGGTCAGTTCCCAGTGGGGGGGGGGGGTATCGATTCAATTATTTGATCAGACCCGACATGTTCTTCCATTATCGCCTACTAGAGCAGCGGTTCTCAACCTGTGGGTCTCGACCCCTTTGGGGGTTGAACGACCCTTTCACAGGGGTCGCATAAGACCATCGGAAAATGCAGATATTTACATCACGATGCATAACAGTAGCAAAATTCCATGGTTGGGGGTCACCACCACATGAGGAACTGTATGCAAGGCCTAAGGTCGCGGCCTTAGGAAGGTTGAGAACCACTGTCCTAGAGCCTAGACTCTAGACTCCCGGGCAGTCCAGAATATGGCCATGTTTCTCGATCTCGCTTGTGGCTGGACGTGGCCATGGGCCTAATTTCTGGCCCAGAGAGAGATGTATGCAGCCGCCAGGTCACGGCTTTCGTGAGGACCGGTGTGCCCCGCCCCGTTCCGCTTCCTGCTGGCTGCGGGCACGGGGAGCACCCTGGGACAGCGGTCACAGCCTCCTCCCCGGTCTCCGGTCCAGCCTCCTGGCAACAGCCGGAGAACTCCTACCGCAGTCCGGGTGAGGTCCTGATGCCTGCCCGAGCCCTCCGTGACTCCACACTGCCTGCAGAGGCTGGGCAAGGTCTTTTCCTTTCTGGTCTCAAACTGCCTGCCCGGCCTCATCGCTGGCCACTTTTATCCTCTGCCCTCACCCCTGACCAATCATGGGGAAATCTCCTCCTTCCTTAACCACCCTTCCTTCTTCTGCCTTCCTGACTCCTTATCCCACACCTGGCAGGCACCTGAGTGTCCTTCCAGTCCCAGCCCATAGAGGTAGCCTTCCCGGCCCTCCTGGCAGACCGAGCAGCGCCCTCTGGTCTCCCACGGTCTGTGCCCAGCCCTCGGGGAGGGTGATGGCCCTTCTGTATTGTCACGGTCTGTGGCTGCATCGCCTCTGGGTCACCAAGTCTGGGTCATCTGTTGGTTGTCGGGGACCCTGCCAGGTCCCAAGCCAGTGGCAGTCAAGCTCAGTGAGTGACAGAAGGAGAGTGTGTGTGTGTGTGTGTGTGTGTGTGTGTGTGTGCATGTGCCTGTGCATGCGTGTTTCCTGAGCTGGCGGCAGGTCCAGGCCAAGGAGAGAGGGAGGACATCTAGAAATAGCTTCATTCCCGGTCTTATTCCAGGCTCGCTGCCCACATAAACTGACCCCGAGTGAGGGACGGAGGAGCCCGGGATGGGCGGGTAGAGACTTGGAGGTGTGGCTCAAGCAGGCGGCGACCCTGCTGCCCTCTGGGGTCTGCTAGCCAAGGCAGACGGGCCCTGCCTGACTGCTGGCGGGCAGCCCTGGCACCCAAACCCCAG
>PVJN01037054.1:0-21139 GCA_004026805.1 Lasiurus borealis | reverse complement strand
CCCTGTAGCTGCTGCTGGGTGGCCTCAGACACTAGCTGACTTGCACCTCCTTGAAGATCCAGGAACCAGTGTACCTAGAGGTCAGTGGGAGATGACACCATATTTCAACTCCTCACATACATAAGTGACACACTCAAGAGGCAGACTCGGTGAGCACCAAAGCCCCACTAAAGCAAGTCCTGCCTCATAGGGGTGTCTCTAGCACAGTAGTTCTTCCATTAATAGACACAGCTAATCCTCACAGTCAATTGGCCTGGAGATCCATTCCTCCCAGTGTACCAATAGCAATCAAGGCTTAACTACAACAAGACTGTGTACCCAGCCAACAAAGGGGTGCACCAAGAATGTCCACCTCAGGTGATTGGGAAGGTGGAGCTACTGGGCCCTAAAGGACAACTAGCACACAAAGCCACTCCATCAACACAGGGAAGCAGCCAAAATGCGGAGACAAAGAAACATGTCACAAATGAAAGAAATGGAGGAAAGCAAACTACTGGACAGAGAGTTCAAAACCACATTTATGAGGTTACTCAAGAATCTTGTACAAATCGCTGAGAAACTTAGTGAGACCTCTGAGAAACTTAGTGAGACCTTCAAGGATCTTAATGAGAATGAAAAAAATGGAAAAGGACCTGTCTGGAATAAAGAATAATATACAGAAATCCAACAGCAGACTAGAGGACCCAAGAATGAATCCAAAAATCTGAAATATGAGGAAGCAAAAAACACCCAACCAGAAAAACAAAAAGAAAAAAGAATCCAAAAATGTGAAGATAGTGTAAGAAGCCTCTGGGACAACTTCAAGCATACCAACATCAGAATTATGGGGGTGCCAGAAGCAGAGAGAGAGCAAGATGCTGAAAACTTCTTTGAAGAAATAATGACTGAAAACTTTACCTACCTGGTGAAAGAAATGGACTTACAATTCCAGGAAGCATACAGAACCCAAAACAAAAGGCATCCAAAAAAAAGACCACACCAAGATATATCATAATTAAAATGCCAAGGGCAAAAAGACAAAGAGAGAATCTTGAAAGCAGCAAGAGAAAAACAGTTAGTTACCTACAAGGGAGTACCCATACAATTGTCAGCTGATGTCTCAACAGAAATTATGCAGGCCAGAAGAGAGTGGCAAGAAATATTCAACGTGATGAATAGCAAGAACATACAACCAAGAGTGCTCTACCCAGCAAAGCTATCATTCAGAATTGAAGGGCAGATAAAGAGCTTCACAGATAAGAAAGAGCTAAAGGAGTTCATCAACACCAAACCAGTATTAAATGCTGAAAGGTACTCTTTAAGAAGAGGAGGAAGAAGAAAAAGGTAAAGATAAAAATTATGAACAACAAAGTGATAACAAATACAAACCTATCAACAGTGAATCTAAAAATCAAGTGAATAAAAAATCCGATGAATAGAATAAACTGGTGAATATAATAGAATTAGGGGCATACAAAGGGAATGGACTAACAATTCTCAGGGGGTAGGGGGTGTGAGGGGTGCGGGAAGAGATTGGACAAAAATCTTACACTTATGGATGAGGACAATGGCGGGGGTGGGTGTGGGGTAAGGGTATGGGTGGGGGGTGGGAAATCAGGTGGAGGGGAGCTATGGGGGTGCTGGGGAAGAGGAACATCTGTAATAAACTGAACAATAAATATTTATTTAAAAAAATAATGTGATCATACAGGCTCAGCTCAGGCAGTTCCCAACCATGAAGTGCTTTTTACTTCTAACAGGTAGCTCTGGGCCAGGCACAGCTAGCACCTACCATTAGCCTGCACCAGAGCTTCTCCCAAGTGGCTGAGAACCATCACACCTAGGTTCAGGCCACAGAAAAGCACAGGTCCACAAATGGCACACTAAAAGCATGGTGTTAGCCCAAACCAATTTGGCTCAGTAGATAGAGCCTCAGCCTACAGACTGAAAGGTCCCAGGTTTGATTCCGGTCAAGGGCATGTACCTTGGTTTTGGGCACATCCCCAGTAGGGGGTGTGCAGGAGGCAGCTGATTGATGTTTCTAACTCTCTATCCCTCTCCCTTCCTTTCTGTAAAAAATCAATAAAACAAACAAACAAACAAAAGCATGGTATTAGCAGGCACCAGTGTTCCATGCACAACTCCTGGACCGCGAGATCAAATCTCTGCATAGCAGCTCTACACGCTACAGTAATGACTGACCCTCAGCCTGAGGGTCAATCCTACCACTGGCCTAAAAACACCCAACCCAGACTCAGCTACACCAGGAGGACACACATAATCCACACAAGGTACATCTCTGGGCACCAAACTCAGGTGATTAGGGAGGCTGAGCCACTGAGTTCCCCAGGACCCTTACTAGACATGCCTTGGAGATGTAGCAGACCTACCTAATACATAAAATAATAGAGGGACAGCCAAATGGAGGAGGCCAAGAAATGTGACCCAAATGAAAAAAAAACACAGGACAATCTTTGAGGGGGAAAAACACTAAATAAAAGCAATTTACCAAATAGAGTGGTTTTAAGAATGCTCACGGAAGTTAGTGAGACTTCAACAAAGATATGGCAAACATTAGAAAACATAGAAACCATATAAAAGAACCAACCAGAAATGAAGAATACAGAATTTGAAATGAAGACTATATAGGGAGGAATCAACAGATTAGATGAAACCAGCAATTTGGAGGGCAAGGTAGCAGAAAATGCCCAATCACAACAGCAAAACAAACAAACAAATAAATAAAACTATTTTTTAAAATGAGGCTAGTTTAAGGGGCTTCTCAGACAATATCAAGCATACCAACATTCAAATCATAGGGGTATCAGAGAGAGAAAAAGGAATTGAGAACCAATTTGAAGAAATAATTACTAAAAACTTCCCTAACCTGGTGAAGAAAATAGACATAAGTTGGGAGAGCAAGAGACTCTCAAACAAGATGAATCCAAAGAGGTCCATACCAAGACACATCATAATTAAAATGGCAAAGAATAGAGTCAAACAGAATCTTAGAAGCAACAAGAGCAAGGTAGTTATCTGTGGGAGCCCCTTTCCACGTCCCACGTGGTTCAGGGTTCCCGGTTCAGGGTTTGGGTTCTGAAGGAGGCCGCACACAAACAAAATGAGGGGCTAGAAAACATTAATTTGGTGATATTGGGGGACCAGGCGGGAGCCTTCCTCTAGTGGAAAGGACTGCCACTTGCTCTGGCCTTTTTCTCCCTTTTATTATGGCTTTGGGAGACACCCCTAGCCTTTAGGCAGGAAATAACAAAACAGAAATTAACATGAAACAAAGAGGTAGAGGCTGCTTCAGCTAACAATGTTTTCATCTAGACAGTGAGTAATTAGCTCTGACCTTTCAGAGCAGTTAAGGTTGACCAGCCTTCTGGCCTCCTGTTTACATCCATTTAGTGAGAACAATGTTTGGTTTCCAGACAGTTATCTACAAGGGAACTCCCACAACACTCTCAGCTGATTTCTCAACAGAAATTATGCAGGCCATTATTTGGGGATTGGCACAACATATTCAAAATGATGAAAAGCAAGTACCTACAACCAAAACTACCCTACCCAGCAAGACTATCATTTAAGACTGAGGGAGAGCCCTGGCCAGTGTGCTCAGTGATTAGAGTGTAGGCCTGTTCACTGAACAGTCACAGGTTTGATTTCTGGTCAAAGATATGTACCTGGGTTGCAGGTTCAATCTAAGCCCTAGTTGGGGCAGGTGTGGGAGGTAACAATCAATGTGTCTCACATCAATGTTTCTCTCTCTCTCTCTCTCTCTCTAAGAAAAGTAAAAATCAATGGAAAAAAATATCCTTGGGTGAGGATTAAAAAAATAAAGAAATAAAAAATAAATAAAATCGAGGGAGAGATAAAGAACTTCCTGGGGTGGGGAGGGGAGGAAGAGGGAGAAAGGTGAAAAGAGTTTATTACCATCAAACAAGGATTACAAGAAATTTTAAAGGGATTTCTTTAAAAAAGAATAAAGGGCCCTCGTGGATTTGCCTCAGTAGATAGAGCATCAGCCCACTGACTGAAAGGTTCTAGGATCAATTCTGGTCAAGGGCACATGCCCAAGTTTTGAGTTTTGAGCTTGATCCCCAGCAGGGGACATGCAGGAAGACAGCCAATCAATGATCCTGTGTCATCACTGATGTTTTTCTCTCTCTTTTCCTCTCCCTTCCTCTTTGAAATCAATAAAATATATATATTAAGAAAAAAAGAATTAAAGGGGGCAAACACATGAATGTAAATAACAAAATGGAAATATCCAGTTATTACTTTAAATGTAAACAGTTTAAATGCTCTGATAAAAAGACAGCTCTGACCAGTGTGGGTTGGTTGATTGGTGTCATCCTGTGCACTGAAAGGTTTCCAGTTCGATTCCCAATCACAGCACATGCCCGGGTTGCAGATTCAATCCCCAGTAGCGGGTGGACAGGAGGCAGCTGATCAATATTTTGCTTTCACACTGATGTTTCTCTCTCTTCTCTCTCTCTTTCCCTCTTCCTTCTCTCTCTCTAAAAATCAATACAGGGCCAAAACCGGGTTAGCTCAGTGGATAGAGCATCGGCCTGTGGACTGAAGGGTCCCAGGTTCGCTTCCGGTCAAGGGCATGTACCTTGGTTGCAGGCACATCCCCAGTAGGGGGGATGCAGGAGGAAGCTGATCCATGTTTCTATCTCATCGATGTTTCTGGCTCTCTATCCCTCTCCCTCTCTGTAAAAAATTAAAAAAATGTAAAACAAAATATAAATACATAAAAATCAATACAGGGTAGCTGCATGGATAAGAAAATATGACCCATACAGATGCTACCTACAAGGGATCCACTTCAGATAGAAAACACACACACACACACACACACACTAAAGTAAAGAGATGAAAAGGGATATTTTATGGAAATGGAAAGGAGAAAAAAGCTAAAGTAGCAATACTTACGAGACATAATAGCCTTTTTAAAAAGGCTATAATTAAGAGATAAAGAAGGATATTTCATAATGACAATCCAATAAGAGGATATAGCCCTTGTCCAGATTTATACATGCAACATAGGAGCACCTAAATATATAAAGGTAATATCAACAGACATAAAGAGAGAGATCAAAGGTAATATAGCTATAAGGGATTTGACACCCCCATTTACACCAATGGATAAATCTTCCAGACAGAAAATCAACCAAGCAACAACAGCCTTAGCTAACATTGGATGGATGGATTTAAATTGATGTTTTTAGAGCATTTTATCTGAAAGCATCAGAATATACATTATTTTCAAATGCACATAGAATATTTTCTAGGGTAGACCACATGTTAGGACTCAAAACAAATCTCAATAAATTTAAGAAGATTGAAATCATACTAAGCATCCTCTCAGACCACAATGGTATACTAGTAGAACTGGAAATCAATTACAAAAAGAAAACTAAAAATGCACAAACACATGTAGGCTAAGGAACAGAGTAATAGAGAATAGCTTAACAATAAGATCAAGAACGAAATTAAAAGATACCTTGAGACAAATAAAAATGAAAATACAACGTTGTATTCTCAATCAAGGAGCTAGATATAGACGTCTTAAGTCATTTATTGTACGCAGGTTCAGAGCAGATTACTTCTATCATATTCTGAACAAACACAGGAAGGAGCATTCCCTTTTTACATCCTTCTGTCTTTGTGTAAGTAATTTTTCTTTAAAAGGTAATTCTTTTTCCTTTCTTTTTTAAAAACGTATTTTATTGATTTTTTACAGAGCGGAAGGGATAAAGAGTTAGAAATATCAATGAGAAAGAGATATCGATCAGTTGCCTCCTGCATGCCCCCTATTGGGATGTGCCCGCAACCAAGGTACATGCCCTTAACCAGAATTGAACCTGGGATGCTCCAGTCCACAGGCCGACGCTCTATCCACTGAACCAAACTGGTTTTGGTTGTGTAAATTATTTTTCCAGACAGCTTGTAACTTTGAGTACATATTATATCTAACAAACACCTGTCATATCTATACAGACACCTGTAACCTTGGATACATAATGAACAAATATTTGGCATGAGAATAGGGAATTATTATCAGTATCAGCATATCAGCCACTTTAGATGGCTAGCTTGCCAGATCAGACAGTTAAGTTTATCTTTTCTATTATTTAAGCTAAGAAACAAAATTATTTTTTACAGAATAAGAGACAATCTAAAAATAAAAGCATTGACTTACAGAACAAGGAACTGTCTAAAAATAGTAGAGAATTTCAAACAACAGTTTCAAACAGCAGTTTGTCCAAAGGAGGGATCATTACTGTGCTTCAACAATGACCAAAACCTATGGGATACAATCAAAGAGTTCTAAGAGGAAAATTCACAGCAATACAGACTAGTCAAGAAAAAAGAAAAATCTTAAATGAACCATCTAACTTTGCACTTAAAAAACTAGCCCAAGGTGAGCAAACAGAAGTAAATAATAAAGACCAGAGCGGAAATAAACAAAATAGGCTGAAAAGAATAAAAAAGATGAATGAAATCAAGAGCTAGGTCTTTGAAAAGATAAAATTTATAAAACTTTAACCAAACCTATGAAGAAAAAAGACAAAGAACCCAAGTAAGTAAAATGAGAAGTGACAACTGAAACCATACAAATACAAACGATTTTAAGAAAATACTTCACTTCTGAGATCCGGGAAATGGTGGCTGAATAAGCAGGCATTTCTTGCACCTCCTTCCAGGACCAGACTGGAAATAAAACTAAAGTGGGAAGCATACACCTAGAAGTACCACTGAGATCCCACTGAGGAGGAGACATATCAAGGGAGGACAGAAAACAGCTGGAGACTGGTAGGAAGGGCGAGGTCTTGAGAGGAGGGACTCATCTTCCTCCGGATGGTAGGCAGGCAGGCAGGCAGGCAGGCAGGCAGAGAGTGAGGAGGCAGCTCCTGGCTAGTGCAGGGGCTGTTCCCTCAGAAATAGGGTCCTGCAACCCCAGCTGGGCTCCACCACTCAGAGCACCAGAGCCAGGACCAGTGGCCCGCATAACTTCCAGCCGTCAGGGCTGCTGGCCATGGTGGAGCCTGGAATAGGTAGATCAGAGCTGGTTGGAGAGAAAGCTGAAACAGGAATTCGGGGGTAAAATATGACAGGTTTAGGAAATATTAGAAATTTTGGAAATTAAGGAGACTGTGGAGGAAGCACAGGGCTAAAGTGCAGCAGAAGGTATATCTCCATAGAATGGGGGAGCTGAAAAGTTGCACCAGGTGTATTTCCATAGAACGAGGGAGCTGGGAACAGCAAAAGGTCTGTTTACAAAATAAAGGGAAGGAGCCCCTCATCCAGAAGGAAAAGGAGAAACCCCAAAGGGAATAGGAAAACAATAAGGAAGAAGGGGAAGGACCTTACATGTCCCTGTGAGATTCAACCTTTGAGCCCAGGGGTTGCTATGGTAAACAGTCCAAGGGAGTAGCGGCCAGTCAGGGGAGATGTCAGGGCACTGGAATCTGCAGCCTTTATAAGCCACAGGGAAAAGGAACTCAGGGGGACCCTTTCCCCCACCCAATGTGGGAGTCTATTCTGTGAGACTCTTTCCCTTCCTGACATGGGAGTGTGTACTTGTTCTTCAATAAATTTCCACCTTTGCTATTCCACTTTCTGTCCCTGGATTCATTCTATTTTTTAAAAAATATTTTATTGATTTTTTACAGAGAGGAAGGGAGAGGGACAGAGAGCTAGAAACATCAATGAGAGAGAAACATAGATCAGCTGCCTCCTGCACGCCCCGCACTGGGGATGTGCCCGCAACCAGGACACATGCCCTGGACCGGAATTGAGCCTGGGACCTTTCAGTCCACAGACCAACGCTCTATCCACTGAGCCAAACTGGTTTCGGCTGGATTCATTCTTCAATGCCAGTGGACAAAGAATCCAGGTTCTAGTCCAAAAATTCCGTTTCAAAGCCACAGTTTTGTTGGTTTAAACGCCCTTCCTCTCCCCCCACCAAAGAAACAAACAACAAAACACAGAGCACAGTAGTTTTCATTTACAGCTAATCATCCAGGCTTTGGTGCAAGGAGGGAGATGTGGACTTGAGGCACCTAAGGAGAGGCTGAGGTGGGAAGCAGTGTGGGGAGAGGTGGAAAAGCAGCAGCCAGGAGTCCCCCAAACTGATACAGCTAGTGATCCCCTAGCTCCAGGGCAGGGAAAAAAAATCCTGACCTGGGTGATATAGGCCACACCCTGCTTTTGTACCTTTGCAGAGGAAACAAAGCAGAGTCCAGTTTACTGGTCTGAACAGTCTCAGGGAGATTCAGTGACTGGGTTGGGGGAGGGACTGACTGCCCCACTCTCCTGACTGGTCCTTTCCTGGCACAGGAGCCAATAGAAACTCCAAGTCTTCAGCTGACCCTGCTGGTCTCCATACAGGATCTCTGCCCACCCAAGAGGACAGAGTGATATTCTGGGCCACGCACAGAGGAGTAGCTCTGAGACAGGGAAGCGCACCCACCACATTTCCTGAAAGCTGCAGCACCTCCCCTACCTAAGGCCCTTCCAGAAACAAATTTTTGAGTGATTCAGATGGACACCTGGCTAGCAGGCAAAAGCAGCAGAGGCAGAGTTGGCTCACCCAGCCCTGAGCCCTATGCTGCTAACAAACCTATTTTATAGGGCAAATTGGCCCCTCCTACTTGTAGCCCCACCCTTGGGAGTCGGACATGCTCTCTTGAAGCTTCAGCAGGCTGCTGAAAGTTGAAGAAGGTTAGTTACTAGCAGTAGTTAGGTTCTTTTCCTTTCAAAGAAATTTTTCTCTTTTTCCCTTTTAACACTTACCTTCTTTATATGTCTGCTTTATTGATTTGTTATTTTAGTGTCTATTCTTTTGTTCATATTCTAATTTTCCTCTTCCCTTTTCCTAATGTTTCTTTTTTTCACTACTCATATTCTTTCTCTTTCCTTTTATCTTTTCTTTTTCATCTGCTGAACTCTATTTTCCTTTGAAATTTATTTTATTTTATTCCTCCTTTAATTTTTTAAAAAATATATTTTATTGATTTTTTACAGAGAGGAAGGGAGAGGGATAGAAAGTCAGTACCATCAATGACAGAGAGAGACATTCATCAGCTGCCTCCTGCTCGCCCCCTACTGGAGATGTGCCTGCAACCAAGGTACATGCCCTTGACCGGAATTGAACCTGGGACCTTTCAGTCCACAGGCCGACGCTCCATCCACTGAGCCAAACTGGTTTTGGCCTTCCTTTAATTTTAAACTGTTTTTCTTCCCCTACCCCCCTCTTTATTTATTTTTTTAATTTCAATTCTGCACCTACATATTCCTCCCTCCACCTTATATTTTTTTGTTTTGTTGTTTGGGCTTTTTTGTTTGTTCGTTTTGTTTCCTCATATTTTTCCTATCATTCTTGCTCTCTTTTTCTAATTCTCTCTTCTCAGGTGGTTGCTTTTGGTGGTGCTGAGGGACTTCGTATATGTTTTTTGTTTTGTGTTTTGTTGTGTTTATTTTGTTCTCTTGGTCAGCACTTCCACAACAGCTTGCATGGATGACATGATGGCTGATAGCCAGCTGGGTGAAAGGAGACTCCATCCACAAACCAAAAAAATAACATTCATGACCCAATTACAACAAGATAACTCAAAACACTCAAACAAGGGGCTTTCCTAGAGCACTCAGCTCAGAAGATCTAAGAGACTGCACCATTGAGCCCCACAAAACACCTGCTACATAAGAACACCTGAGAGAAACCAAGATGGCAGCAGAGGTGAAAACCTAAACAGCTGCCTCACACAATAATTTTAAAACTACAGCTAAAGGACAGAACAGACACCATCCAGAACCACAGGAAAGCTGGCTGAGTGGAAATTCTACAACTAGAAGGAAAGAGAGGAGCTCATGGAGATTCAGAGGAGCTGCAAAAAGCTGAGGTACAGAGACACACACGTGGAGAGGACAGGCGGTGGAGTGCCTGGCTGGCTTCCTCTAGCAGGAGGGAGATGGAAACTCCCAACTGCACTGAACCCCAATTCAGACTGCACTGAACCCCAGTTCCAGGTGAGACACAAATGTGGGAAGTCTGGACTGTCGCAAAAAGGGAGGAGTGCACGGAAACTTAGGGGAGCTGTAAAAGGCAGAGGTCTGGAGGCACGTGCACAAGTGCGTGCAGAAGTGGACTGACTGCTGATTGTGCTACTGGCTTTCTCTAATGGGAGGAAGACAGAACCTCCCAACTGCACTGAAATCCAGTTCCAACTACACTGAACCCCAGACTCATAAGGGTCCCTGGAGCACATGGAAACTCAGGGGAACTGTGAAGTCAGGGGAGCTGGAAAGGAAGAGGTCTGGAGAAGCACAAGTGTGAGTGCGCACAGAGAGAACTGCAGCAATTACTGAGGGACAGTGACACCCAGGGGCCTTGTAGGGCAGGACTGATGGGAAGCCAAGGCTGTCTGCTCAGCCCTGAGACTCTGCCCCAGTCAAGCTAAACACATAGGCTTTTGCAATTTTGCAAGTCTTGTATCATAAGGCTGACTCCAGCACAGAAGTTCACCCAGTGTAGATACAGCTGATCCTCACAACCAATTAATTGGCTTGGAGGTCAATCCCCCACAGTGATATGAACAACCATCAAGACTTAACTATAACAAGGCTGTACACACAAACCACAAAGGGGTTTACCAAGGGAGTCCACCTCAGGTAATTGGGGAGGTGGAGCTAGTGGGCCATATAGAACATCTAGCACACAAAGCTACTCTACCAACTTAGGGAAGCAGCAAAAATGCAGAGAGAAAGAAATAGATCACAAACAAAAGAAATGGAGGAAAACAAGTGATTGAATATAGAGCTCAGAACCATGGTTATAAAGTTTTTCAAGAATTTCCTAGAAAAGATGGATAAATTTAGTGAGACCCAAGAGTAGATGAAAAAGGACCAACTAGAAATTAAACATACACTCACTGAAATAAAAATATTATACAGAGACCTAACAGCAGACTAGAAGAACGCAAAAATCAAGTCATAGATTTGAAATACAAAGAAGAAGAAAAACACTCAACTGGAAAAGTTAAAAGAAAAAAGAATCCAAAAATGTGAAGAGAGTTTAAGGAGCCTCTGGGACAACTTCAAGCGTACTAACATCAGAATTTTGGGGGTGCCAAAAGAAGAGAGACAGCAAGATACTGAAAACCTAATAATGACCGAAAACTTCCCCCACCTGCTGAAAGAAATAGACTTACAAGTCCAGGAAGTACACAGAACCCCAAACAAAAGGAATCCAAAGAGGTCCACACCAAGACACATCATAATTAAAATTCCAAGAGCAAAGGACAAAGAGAGAATATTAAGAGCAGTAATAGGAAAACAGTTAATTACCTACAAGGGAGCACTCATACGATTGTCAGCTGATTTCTCGACAGAAACTATATAGAGCAGATGGGAGTGGCAAGAAATATTCCAAGTGATGAATAGCAAGAACCTACAACCAAGATTACTCTACCCAGAAAAGCTATCGTTCAGAATTGAAGGGCAGATGAAGACCATCACAGATAAGAAAAAGCCAAACCAGTTTTATATGAAATACTGAAAGGTACTCTTTAAGAAGAGGAGGAAGAAGAAAAAGGTAAAGATAAAAATTCTGAACAACAAATACATATCAACAAGTGAATCTAAAAATCAAGTGAATAAAAAATCTGATGAACAGAATAAACTGGTGAATATAATAGAATCTGGGGCATAGAGAGTGAGTGGATTGACAATTCTCAGGGGGGAAAATGTGAAGGGGGTGCAGGGAGAGACTGGACAAAAATCATACAATCATACACCTATGGATGAGGACAATGCGGAGGGAGGGGGAACGAGGTAAGTGCAGAGTTAGGGGTGGGAGTTGGGTGGAGGGGAGCTATGGGGGAAAAAGAGGAACAATTGTAATAATCTGAACAATAAAGATTTATTAAATAATAAAATAAAATAAATATGCTTTTCAAATAAAATTAATATGCTTTTAAAAAACATAATTTTCTGATATTATGAACCACAAATGGCAAATATTGTGTTGGTAATGTCATAAATAACACACAAGTTGTCAGATGAGATATTAACCATGTATAAATTTAATTTTTTAAATATTTTATTGATTTTCCACAGAGAGGAAGGGAGAGGGATAGAAAGTGAGAAACATCGATGAGAGACATTGATCAGCCGCCTCCTGCATGCCCCCTACTGGGGATGTGCCCACAACCAATGTACTGTACATGCCCTTGACCGGAATCGAACCTGGGACCTTTCAGTCTTCTGAGCCAAACCGTTTTCAGCTAGATTTAATTTTTAATAAAGACTTTACAACATAAAAAATAATAAAAAATAAAACTAGATCACCAATTTACACCATATAGAAGGATAAACTTAAAAGACTTAATAATAAGTTGGGAAACCATAAAAAGCCTGGAAGATACCATAGACAGCAAAATCTAAGATGTCTCTCATAGCAATATGTTTATGGAAATATCTCATAAGGCAAAGGAAACTAAGGAGAAAATAAACAAATGGGATTGCATCAAAATGAAAAGCTTCTGCACAGCAAAAGAAACCATCAATAAAATGAAAGGGAGCCCATTGTATGGGAGAACATATTTGACAATAATACATCTGATAAAGGGTTAATATCCAAAATATATAAGGAACTCATGCAACTTAACTAAAGGAAGATAAGCCAATTAAAAAATGGGCAAAGGACCTAAATGGACACTTATCCAAAGTGGACATACTGATGGCCAAGAGACAATGAGGTACCACCTCACACTTGTCAGAATGGCTACCATCAACAAATCAACAAATGACAAGAGCTGGCTAGGATGTGGAGAAAAGGGAACCCTAGTGCACTGTAGGTAGGAATTGCAGACTGGTACAGCCATTAAGGAAAACAGTATCGAGTCTTCTAAAAAAATTAAATATGGAACTGCCATTTGACCCAGTGATCCACTTCTAGAAATATATCATAAGAGACCCAAAACACCAATCAGAAAGAATGTATGCACCCCTATGTTCATAGCAGCACAATTTACAATACCTAAGATCTGGAAACAGCCAAGTGCCATCAGTAGATGAGTGGATAAAAAGCTGTGGTACTTTTATTACATGGAATACTATGCAGCAGTAAAAAGAAGAACCTTTTACCCTTTGAGACAGCATGGAGGGACCTGGAGAGCATCATGCTAAGTGAAGTAAGTCAGTCATTCAGAGAAAGATGAGTATCACATGATCTCATTCATATGTGGAACCTAATGAACAAAATAAACTGATGAATGTAGTGGACCCAGAGCCATGGAAACATGAAACAGACTGATGAATTTCAGAGGGAAGGTGGAGGTGGTAGGGGGAGTGATTAACTCGGGAACTTATATCCATATATGCAATAGCCCATGGACACAGACAGTAGTGTGGTAAAGGCCTGGGAGCGGCAGGTGTGGGGTGGAGGGGGTCAATGGAACAAAAAAACAAAGGGGCATCTGTAATACGTTCAACAATAAAGATAAAATTTTATAAAGAAAATTCTTCCAACAATTATATGCCAAAAAATTAGACAGTCTGGAAAAATTGATAAAATTCTACAAACAATTTTTCAATACTGAATCAAGAAGAAACAGCAAATTGGTATAATTCATTTGTGAAGCAATAGTTTTTGGGTTTGGTTCCATCATGGCATATTAGTATAATTGCCCTGCATACAAGAGACAACAATTGATGTTTCTCTCGCACCTGGATGTTCCTCCCCCCTCCCTCCCCTTCCTCTCCTTTTTCCCTCTCTCCCTTTCCCTTTCCCTCTCCCTTCATTTCTCTCTAAAAATCAATAAAAATATCTTTTTAAAAAAGAAATCCGTTGCATTTTTGTTGTTGCTAATTCTCACCTGAGTATATTTTTCCATTGATTTTTAGAGAGCGTAGAATGAAGGGGGAGAGACAGAGAGATGTGACTGGTTGCCTTCTGCATGTGCCCAGACCAAGGCTATGGATCGAGCCTGCCACCAAGGTATGTGCCCTTGGCCAGAGTTGAAACTGTGACCCTTTAGTATGTGTGCTGATACTATAGCCACTGAACCAAACCAGCTAGGACTCAGTTGCATTTTTATATACCAAGGGGGGTCCCTCAAGGTGGCCTGTTGGGATTGGGCTGAAACCCACAGTCCAACACTACCTGCTGCTCCTGCTGCAGGCTCATACCCAGTCAGTCCCAATTGATTGGGAGAGGCTCATGCTGCTGTAGGAACACTTGGCAGCCATGAGCCCTGCGTCTGGCACTCGTGAGGAGGGGGGAGACATTGGAGGGGAGGCACTGATGGGGGTCAGGGATGCAATTGGCCATTGTGCCTGAGGCTGTGGTGCCCAAGGATGACTTCCAGGAGGCTACTAGAACTGTGGGGATTGTGCAAGTGGCACTGGTCCTTCAGTGCCTGGCCTTTTCTCTAGGATTGGACCTGCAGGACTATTGAGGGGAGTGACTACTGCCTGGCTGATGGACGGCCAGATTGGATTGACCAGCTGAGCGGCACTTCCACTCCCAGGGGGTAGCTTATGCATTGAGCGTCTGCTCCCTGGTGGTCAGTGCATGTCATAGTGACTGATTGTTCAGTCATTCACACACACACACACACACACACACACACACACACACACGCACACACACACACTAGAGGCCCAGTGCATGAAATTCATGCACAAGGGCAATGTTACTCAGCCCAGCCCGCACCCTCTCCAATCTGGGATGTCAACTGCCTGTTTAGGCCTGATCCTAGTGGATAGTCTGACATCCCTTTCACAATCCAGTACTGCTGGTTCCCAACTGCTTGCCTGCCTCCCTTCCTGATTGCCCCTAACTGCTTCTTCCTGCCAGCCTGATCACCCCTAACCACTCCCCTGCCAGCCTGATTGATGTCTAACTGATCCCCTGCCAGCCTGTTTGCCCCTAACTGCCCTCCCCTGCAGGCCTGGTCACCCCTAACTGCCCTCCCCTGCAGGCCTAGTTCCCCCTCCAACTGCTCTCCCCTGCAGGCCTGGGTCTCCCCCAACTGCCCTTCCCTGCAGGCTTGATTGCCCCCAACTGCCTCCCTTGCAGGTCTGGTCCCAATTGCCTTCCCCTGCTAGCCATTTTGTGGTGACCATCTTGTGTCCACATGGGGGCATCCATCTGTGTGCTGTAGTGATGGTCAATCTGCATATTACTCTTTTATTAGATAGCATAGAAGCCTAGTACATGGGTGGGGGCCAGCTGATTTGCCCTCAAGGATGTCCCGTATCAGAGTTGGGGTTCCCTTGGAGTGTAGGGTGGCCTGGGCAAGGGGCCTGTGGTGGTTTGCAGGCTGGCCACGCCCCCTGGAGACCCAAATGGAGGCCCTGGTATCTGGGATTTTATTTATCTTCTATGATTGAAACTTTGTAGCTTTGAGCAGAGCTAAGACAGGCCAGGGCTACAGAAGCTTGGCTTCCTCCATCACCAGGGAAACTCAAGCCTCCCTCCTGCTCACTCAGTGGTCACAGCCATCTTGGTTGGGGTTAATTTGCATACTTGCTCCTGAATGGCTGGTGGATAGGTGTAGCAGAATGATGGTTAATTTGCATATTAATCTTTTATTAGATAGGATAACCAACTATCAGATGAGATATTAAGAGAACAATTCCATTTACAATTGCATTTAAAAAATACCTATGAATAAATTTAACCAAGGAGATAAAGGATCTGTACTCAAGAAAATATAAGACACTGAAGAAGATACAAATAAGTGGAAGCATATACTGTACTCATGGATAAGAAGAATGAATATATTTAAGTGTCCATACTACCTAAAACAATCTACTATAGATTCAACACAATCCCTATCAAAATACCAATGATAGTTTTCACAGAACTAGAACAAAATTTTTAAAATTTATATGGAACCACAAGAGCCCTCCAAAAGAATGATACTAGTATAAAAACAGATAAGAAGGACAGGATAGAGAGCCCAGAAATAAATCCACACCTATATAGTCAAACTATGACAAAGAGGCAAGAATGTACAAAGGGGTAAAGACAGTCTCATCAATAAATGGTTTTGGGAATACTAGATAGGTACATGCAAAAAATGAAACTAGACTACTTTCTTATACCATATACAAGAATAAACTCAAATAGATTAAAGACTTAAATATAAGACTCAAAGCCATAAAATTCCTGGGAGAAAACATAAGTAGTAAATACTTGGGCACTGCTCTTAATAGCATTTTTTGGGATATGTCTTCTCAGGCAAAAGAAACAAAATAAAAAATTTAAAAATAGGACTACATCAAACTAAAAACTTTTGCACAGCAAATGAAACCATCAACAAATTTAAAAGGCAACCCTTTGAATGGGAGAACATTCGCCAATGACACATCTGATAAGATGTTAATATCCAAAAATATATAAAGAATTTATACAACTCAACACCAAGAAAATAAACAATCCAATTTAAAAAATAGGCAAAGGATCAGAATAGACACTTCTCCAAAGAGGACATATGGATGGCCAGAGGCATATAAAAAGATGCGTAATGTCACTAATGATCAGATAAATTAAAATTAAAACAACATTGAGCTCTGGCCAGGTGGCTCAGTTGTTTGGAGCATTGTATCATACAATAGGTTGTGGGTTTGGTTCCCTGTCAGGGCATACACAGGAGGCAACTGATCAATGTTTCTCTCTCTCTGCCCCAGCCTTTCTCTTTCCATAAAATCAATTTAAAGACATAGCCTTGGGTGAGGATTAAAAAGAAAAAAGTACACTGACATATCAACTTACACCAGTCAGAATGGCTATCCTCATTAAATTAAGAAGGATCAAGTGCTGGCAAGATAGTGGAGAAAAGGGAACCCTTCATATATAAGTGAGATCATGTAATATTTGTCTTTGTCTGTCTGACTTATTTCACTACAAATCCATTCATGCTGCTGCTAATGGTAAGATATCTTTCTTCTTTAAGGCTGAGTAATATTTCATTGTATATATGTAGCTCAATTGTTTCATCCACTTGTCTATTTTCTTCAGATAAATACCAAGCATTTGAATTGCTAGGTCATTGCTTTATTTTTAATTTTTTGAGGAGCCTCCATGTTGTTTTCTACAGTGGCTGCAACAATTTGTAATTTCATGTACAATGCATAACAG
Source organism: Lasiurus borealis (assembly GCA_004026805.1). Lineage (NCBI taxonomy): Eukaryota > Metazoa > Chordata > Mammalia > Chiroptera > Vespertilionidae > Lasiurus > Lasiurus borealis. The sequence continues at coordinate 3,996 of PVJN01037054.1, read as the reverse complement.
GGACCTCTATGCATTGTACGTGAAAATTACAAATTGTTGTAATTCTTTCTCTTCTCCTGTTTTCCTTTTAATTGACTTCACAGAAGAAGAGGGAGAGGGAGAGGGAGAGAGAGAGAGAGAGAGAGAGAGAGATTGATCAGCTGCTTCCTACACGCCCTACACTGGGGATTGAGCCTGCAACCCAGGCATGTGCCCTGACCGGGAATCGAACTGTGACCTCCTACTTCATAGGTCTATGCTCAACCACTGAGCCATGACGACTGAAGGGAGTCCCTTTTCTCATGTGAAAAATGGCTTTGGGTTATTCCATTGGGTCCTTAGAATGCCTCAAAGATTTGTGTTCTCTCTCTCTCTCTCTCTCTCTCTTTCTCAGATAAATTTTAAACAAATTAGTCATATTTGATATACTAAAATTATATGGGAAGCTTTGCCAAATGAAAAAATAATTTATTGCCCTAGCTGGTTTTGCTCAGTAGACAGAGCATGGACCTGTGGACTGAAGGGTCCTGGGTTCGATTCCATTCAAGGGCACCTGCGCGGGTTCAGGCTTAATTCCCAGTAAGGGGTGTGCAGGAGGCAGCCGATCAATTATTCTCTCTCATCATTGATGTTTCTATCTCTCTCTCCCTCTCTTCCTCTCTGAAATCAATAAAAATGTATTTTTAAAAAGAAATAATTTGATGTATTTGTTTGCATAAGTTCTTTTTACTAAATGAATGTTCTAAAGATTATAATCTCCAAGAGTATACAATGTCCTGATGTAATTATTCCACTTTCTATCTTAAAGATAAAAGCAAATCTCTTTTTCAAGTGCATTGTTGTTAGATCCATAATTGTGCCATCTAGTGTGTGTGTCACTCACAGCAGTGCTTGCGTTAACTTCACGAGCTCTCCATGCCTTTGCTTTCAGCAGGATGGCGTGCATGTGAGATGCCTCTCCAGGCGTCAGGGTATTATTAGAGATTTGGTGTTGTTAACACCTTGGAAAAACAAACATTGTGATGATCATCTTAAGCTCAAATGGATGAAGCCCTACCAGGTTCTTTTAATAACCTATTCTTTTGTTAAATCTATCCAGTTCTTTGTGTTAATTCTCACTTGAGGATATTTTTTCCATTGATTTTTAGAGGGAGAGAGAGAGAGAAGAAGAGAGTAGAGGAGACAAAGAGAGAGACACTGATGTGAGAAGCATCGATTGGTTGCCTACGCATGTGCCCCGAATAGGCCAGGGATGGAGCCTGCAAGCAAGGTTTGTCTAGAATCAAACCCGAAACCCTTCAGTCCTCAGGCCAACATTCTAACAATTGAGCTCACCAGCCAGGGGTTGATCCAGTTCTTCAGAACTCCCATTATGTTCCCATTGCCAACAAAAATTCATTCCAGAGATCAAAAGAACGTGTTCCTGTTCTGGCCATAGATACACCCTAGCAGTCACACCTATGCAGATCTCAGGGTACAGTTTAGGAGACAAAGCATAAGCGATGCATAGCTCACTGCTGAGCATCCTGCCTTCCCTTCATCTACCTGCATTTTTTAAAATATGTATTTTATTATTTTAAAAAAATATATTTTATTGATTTTTTACAGAGAGGAGGGAAAGGGATAGAAAGTCAGAAACATCAATGAGAGAGAGACATCGATCAGCCGCCTCCTGCACGCCCCCTACTGGAGTTGTGCCCGAAAGCAAGGTACATGCCCCCGACCGGAATCGAACCTAGGACCTTTCAGCCCGCAGGCCGAAGCTCTATCCACTGAGCCAAACCGGTCTTGGCTACCTGCATTTCTAATACCTCACCTGCCTTAAACCATCTCCTTTGTACCCACACAGTTTAATTCATTTCCTTTACATTTATTTAACCAATCCAAAGGGTTGTTCCCCCGTATTCTGCCTATATACCTGGCTGTCAGGAAGAGGTTTTGACTGGTGTTTGGCAGGGCCTCGTCTCCCTGGTGGGGAAGTGGGAGCCTCTACTTTGCACAGGTGGGCAGAGGCTAATGCGAGGCAGTTAGTAAAGCACTGTGGCCAGGAACTGAGACCAAGAGCGCTAGCCAGGCGCTCCCACAGCCTTGCTCACTCTGCATGCCATCCTGCTACTCTGCCTCATGGGCAGTGTTCTGCCTGCAGGGAACACCACATCTGCACACGTTAGCAGGTAGAGAGAATGCCATTCCACTTGTAATTAAAGGAGAGAATCTCAAGAAGAGAGGAATTCACCCAAATCTTTAGGTATTGCAGCTAATAGGTGGCTGGCTTCTTAGCCGTGAGAGGCTGTTTAAAGTTTAATCTGAAAATTCTTTAGGAAAATTCTAGCTAAACAGATTTAAATGTGCCTGTGTGATTAATTACTATTCTTGCTGGACTTATACATATAAACAGGCCAAGTTTATTGAAACCAGAAGTTGCAAATAAATTACCTTTACTTTAGCTATCTTTTTACAGATTGGATGGTCTTAGAGATAAAATAATGTTTCAGTAGGACCTATAATATACCTCTGTGGAGAGTAAATTCTAGTGCTACCCATTGATTGTCTTTTGAAATTTTTTTTAATTTTCTTCTTGAAAACTGGACTGGATTCTGAATTCTTCTACTGACTTGGAATCATTGAGAACTAAAAATTACCTTTTCCTGACCCTTGAAATTGCAAACTACAGATAGTGGATCTGATTTACATTTCAGAGAAACTGCCACACGGTTCATGCTTGGACAACCTGTGGCAGAAGCTGCAAAAGTCACAGTCTCCCTGAGCACTGATCGCAGCACCAGAGACATTTCCAGTTGCAAAGGGTGCTTCCAGTTGACAAACCCAGAAACTGGCTTATCATTTTCTCTGATCATTATCCTTTGGCTTTCTTTTGTTTTCCTAAATCGTTTCAAATATTGGTGGCATGGCATCTAACCTGTACAGACCAGTGTGTGGCCATCCTGTGCCTTTGCTTTAAGGCTCCAGCAGACGCCTGAGAATCTGTGCCTAGAGATCCTTAGACATAGGGTTGCTTCCCATTATTTGTTAGCTGCGCGAGGAAACGTTCACATGGAGACCAGCTCATCGTGTTTTGAGTCCTGGGGACACAAAAGGTTCTTCATTCTCTGTCTCATTTAAGCCGTAGGTGCTCTGGCCTATCCACTGGTTTTGGTGTCTCTGTGTCATTCCACCCGGAGGTTCTTATCAGCACAGACGCCTATGTTACCTTAGGGGGCCTCGGAGGTTCAGGTTGGAGAATGGGACCTAAGGGACACACAGGGTTTCGGGTCCAGGGTAGGGTCTGTCTCTGGACAGAAAAAAAGTGCTCCAGGGTCCCAGCCAGAGACATATAGCCAGATATCCCAGGTCTTGCCTCCCTCCCAATAGTCTGCCCTCCAGTTTAAGGGTTGGATTATGATCGGGTTACAATTTCCAATCATGCAATTAGTGATGGGGCCCCTGGTCTTACTACCCGGGTAAGTCAGAGTGTCGGGTCAACTGTCTTCCACAGGGCTAATGTCTCACATCCCCATGAGGCACAAAAATAGTCCTCTTCATTCCCAAACCCATAAGTTTTTGTAGCAACATACCCGGTATTTCCTCTAGATAGCCCTGTACCCCTTATTGTAGAAGGGTGATTCCACCCTTCTCCGAATATCTTACATAGGTCAGCCCCAATTGTGGGGACTCCAGAGGTGGTTACCCTACCGATGGATTTTCCATCTAGGGTTCGAGTAACTTCCCACATATAAACTGGAGCTTGGTGGGGGTTTCCAAGTGCTTGGGTGTTCTCTGCACAGGTAAGAGGCATAAAGAAAGGCACCTATGTTGGTTCCTGCATTAGTCTGACCTTGAAGGGGTTCTCGGTGTGCCTTGCTGTCCATCTTTCAGCAGTCTCCTCAGCTTTCTTGAGCTGAGTCCGATGGATCCAATGCTTCTTTCCCCCAACCTTAACAGCAATTGGGTGCTCAGGATGACTTGGAATGGTCCTTCCCACCGTGGCTCAAGAGTACCTGGGTCGTGCCTCTTCAC
>PVJN01037053.1:0-20958 GCA_004026805.1 Lasiurus borealis | reverse complement strand
TCCATATGCTAAGTTCAGATATACTATAGAGTGAAACAGTGAGAATAATGTCAATTTTTATTTAATGGCTTCATCATTCTATCCCTTAACTATTGTAAAAAATAAATTGCTATCTATTTATATAAAACCCTAATGTGCAAATAGACCAAACAGCCGAACAAACAAACAACCGAACAACTGGTTGCTATGACGTGCGCTGACCACTAGGGGATGCACATGGAACATTGTGGGTGCCTGTAGCAGGCAGCAGAGCATGGAACATGGCAGGTGTCAGCCGTGGCCATGGCGGGATGGTGAGACAGGTGAGTGAATGTGCCAGATCAAGGCAGGACACTGGTAGCTGTCATTGGGATGAGCCTCTAGTGGTTTCTGAAAATTCTTTGCTCTCCCTCAGCATGGTCTCACCTAGTGTTCTCACCTGCAGCCAGCACTAGAGCTGTCACTCACACCTGCAGCTGGACCTAAAGCCATTGCTCACACCTGCTGCCTGCACTTGACACCTGTTCTAATTGCTTAGCACCATCAGTGGGTTCAAGTGGTGGCAGCTGGCCCCCATTGCCTCTGAGGGCTTCTCCACCCCCTCTGCTCCTGAGGAGCAACCAGAGCAGCAGCTGCCTTTCTCACCCACTGATGGTGCTAGCCCCAATTGCTCCACACTGTCAGCAGGTATGAGCAGGGCTGGTGTCATCAGTGCATGGAAGAGGTGGTGGCAGGAGTGGGGCTGACAGCAGAGAGGGGGTCAGGGGCTGTGGTGGAAGAAGCCAGGCAGTGGAGTGGAGCACAGGGCTGAGACTTGTGTGCAACACAGCCTCACAGCCCACAGTTCTTTCAAGGTACACAATTCATGCACTGGGCCTCTAGTTGTAAAAGAAAAGCACAGAAAGGATCTGTAAGAAATATTGAAGGTATTGATACATAGTTTACCCAGATAATACACTTAAATAAATGCTCCTTTCTGTTTGTCTATCTGTCTATTTTGTTAAAATATATTTTATTGATTTTTCACAGAGAGGAAGGGAGAGGGATAGAAAGTTAGAAACATCGATGAGAGAGTCATCGGTCAGCCGCCTCCTGCACGCCCCCTACTGGGGATGTATCCGCAACCAATGTACATGCCCTTGCCCGGAATCAAACCTTGGACCCTTCAGTCTGCAGGCCGATGCTCTATCCACTGAGCCAAACCGGTTTAAACTGTCTATCTGTCTATTTATCCATTCTACTTTGAATGAGGAAGTGAGACTGTGGTTATGGGAAGGTATATTAATACTTTTGAATTAAAAATGCAGTCAGATATTTTTTCCATGAGAAAGTAAATATGATTTACTGACTTTTGGTAATAACTGGCTTTTTCAATTAGGTTATTTTGTGAGCATTTTATACAAATTGAAGTGGGCCAATTTCACTCCAAGTTTTTTATGAAAATATATATTATCAAAAAACATATTGTTCAGAGCTAATGGGATACTGGGTAGTAGACTTACATTTGTGCCATAAACAACAAATTCAACAAAAGGTATAAGGAAACTGTTTTGGGGCATGAAACAGGAAAAGAAAAAATTTTGATCCCTGACAAAGAAAAATATACAAGGTGAGTTTTTTTCTGTATCCTGCCTACTTTTTTGTCTGGCAGAAAGCAAACTTTTTAAAGGGTGAAGGAAAATGATAGTGGTACTTATTGCACTCAAGTGGCTAGAATTGCAGGGCAAATGATAGAAATGAGAGAACTGTGCAGAGAAAGAACTCCAATAATCTATAAAGGAAATACCCTAAGTCTTGCTAAAATCTAGGAAGAACAAGTAGAGGATGAAACATGTTGAGGCCTGCAGAGGAGCAATTTAAATATACCTGTACTTTAAGAAATATTAAAGGAAAACTTTAAGATGAAGGAAAATTGTACCAGGTAGAAGCACAGCTATTGAAAGAGGAATAAAGACCCCAAAAAGTGACATACAGATAAATACAAAATACTTAATAGTTCTTTTTTAAATTAATTTTTATACATATCTCCCCATTGCCCCTCTCCCTCCCAGGGATAACCCAACCCCCCAGTGTCTATGTTCATTGGTTATGCTTATATGCATGCATACAAGTCCTTTGATTGATCTCTTATCTACCTTACCTAACTTTAATCTTCCTGCTGTAATTTCACAGTCTGTTTGAAGCTTTACTGCCTCTGTATCTATCCTTTTGTTCATCAGTTTATAATGCTCTTTATTATCCACAAATGAGTGAGATCATGTGATATTTCTCCTTCACTGACTGGCTTATTTCACTAAGCATAAGGCTCTCCAGTTCCAACCAGGTTGCTGCAAATGGTAAGAATTTCTTCTTTTTAATGGCAGCATAGAATTCCATTATGTAGATGTACCACAGTTTTCTGATCCACTCATCAGCTGATGGGCACCTAAGCTGTTTCCAAATTGTAGCTATTGTAAATTGTGCTGCTATGAACATAGGGGTGCATAAATCCTTTCAGATTGGTGTTTGTAATTTCTTAGGATAAATTCCTAAGGGTGGGATTGCAGGGTCAAATGGGAGTTCCGTTTTTAGTTTTTTGAGGAAACTCCATACTGTTCTCCACAGTGGCTGCACCAGTCTGCATTCCCACCAACAGTGCACAAGGGTTCCTTTTTCTCTGCAGCCTCGCCAACACTTGTTGTTTGTTGTTTTGTTGATGATTGCCATTCTGACTGGTGTAAAATAGTATTGCATTGTCGTTTTGATTTGCATCTCTTAGATGATTAGTGACTTTGAACATGTTTTCATGTGTCTCTTTGGCCTTCCTTCTGTCGTCTTTCGAAAAGGTTCTATTTAGGTCCATTGGCCATTTTTCTTTATTGGATCGTTTATCTCCCTTTTATTAAGTTGGATAAGTTGGCTGTAGATTTTGGAGATTAAACCTTTATCACTGATATCATTTGCAAATATGTTCTCCCATACAGTGATCTTTCTTGTTTTGTTGATGGTTTCTTTTGCTGTGCAAAAGCTTTTTATTTTGATGTAGTCCCATTTGTTTATTTTCTCTTTAGCTTCCAATGCCCTAGTAGTAGTATTGGTGAAGAAATTGCTTCAGCATATGTCTGAGATTTCTCTGCCTGTGGATTTACCTAGTATTTTTATGATTCCCCGTCTTATGTTGAAGTCCTGTATCCATTTTGAGTTAATTTTGTTATGGTATAAGTTGGTGGTCTAGTTTAATTGTTTTGTATGATCTGTCCAATTTTCCCAAGACCATTTATTGAGGAGACTGTCTTGACTCCATTGTATGTTCATGCCTCTTTTGTCAAATATTAATTGAGCATAGTGGTTTGGGTTGATATCTGGATTCTCTATTCTATTCCATTGGTCTATATGTCTGTTCCTGTGTGAGTACCAGGCTGTTTTGATAATAGTGGCTTTGTAATAAAGCTTAAAATCTGGTATTGAGATCCCACATACTTTATTCTTCTTTGTTAGGATTGCTGTGGCTATTCAGGGCCTTTTTTATTTCATATGAATTTTTGGAGAGTTTTTTCTAGGTCTGTGAAATATGCCGTTTGGTATTTTAATGAGGAATGCATTGAATCTATAGATTGCTTTGGGTAGTATGAACATGTTCATACTAATCCGTGAACATGGTGTGTTCTTTCATCTGTTTACATCTTCCACTATCTCTTTCTTCAGTGTTCTGTAGTTTTCTGCATATAGGTCTTTTAGCTCCTTAGTTCAGTTTATTCCTAGGTATCTTAATTTTTTGGGTGCAATGGTAAATGGAATTCCTCTTTTAGTCCCTCTTCCTGTAAGTTCACCATTAGTGTATAGAAATGCCATAGATTTCTTGGTATTAATTTTGTATCCTGCTACATTGCTGAATTCATTTATTAAGTCTATTAGTTTTTTTGATGGAGTCTTTTTTTTTATGAACAATATCATGTCATCTGCAAATAAAACAGCTTTACTTATTTTTCAATTTAGATGCCTTTTATTTCTTCTTCTTGTCTAATTGCAATGGCTAATATTTCCAGTACTATGTCAAACAGCAGTGGTGAGAGTGAGCATCCCTGTCTTGTTCCTGTTTTTAGGGGAAATGTTTTGTGTTTTTTTTTTTCCATTGAGTATGATGTTGGCTGTGGGTTTTTCATATATGGCTTTTATTATGTTGAGGTATGAACCTTCTATTCCCACCTTGTTGAGAGTTTTTATCAATAAAGGGGGAGGAGAATCCAAGATGGCGGCATAGGTGAGCACCTAAACTGCTGCCTTGCACAACAATTTCAAAATTACAACCAAAAATGCAGAGCAGACATCATCAAGAACCACAGGAAATCTGGCTGAGTGGAAAATTCTACAACTAGAAGGAAAGAGAGGGGCTCATAGAGACCCAAAGGAGCTGCAAAAAGGTGAGGTACAGAGACGCACGTGTGGAGAGAGCAGGTGCCAGATTGCCTGGATGAATTCCTCTGGCAGGAGGGAGATGGAAGACTCCCAACTGCACTGAACCCTAGGTTTGGCCAAAACCCATATGGGGGGAGTTTAGACTGTGAAAAGGGAGAAGTGCACAGAAATTTAGGGATCCGTGAAAGGGCAGAGTTCTGGTGGTGAACACAGCCCTGCAGACAGAAGACAGACTGTTGATTGTGCAGCTGGCTTTCACAAGTGGGCAGGAGACAGAGCATACCAACTGCACCACTTCTAACTCCACTAAATCCCAGTTTCAGGCGAGACCCTGGGAGCCCAGACTCATACTGGTCCTGGAGTACAGGGGATCCAGAAAGGCAGCAGTCTAGAGGCAGTGCGCATGCGAACAGGGACTGCTCCAGCGATTACTCAGAGACACGCGAGACCTATAGGCTATGTAGGGCGGGGCCAACTGGAAGGCAAGGAGGTCCGTTAAGCCCTGAGACTCCACCCCTCCCAAGCTCAACAGAGAGACTTTTGCAGTTTTGCAAGTTTTGTATCATAAGGCTGAATCCAAAGAACAAAGAAGTTTTCCCGGCATAGTGAAAATACAGAGACAAAGGAACAGATCACAAACAAAAGAAATGGAGGAAAACAAATGACTGGATATGGAGTTCAAAACCACACTTATAAGATTTTTCAAGAATATCCTAGAAAAGATAGATAAATTTAGTGAGACCCAAGGGGAGATGAAAAAGGAACAACTAGAAATTAAACATACACTGACTGAAATAAAAAATATTATACCAAGACCTAATAGCAGACTAGAGGAAGGCAAGAATCAAGTCAAAAATTTGAAATATAAAGAATCAGAAAACACTCAACTAGAAAAGCAAGAAGAAAAAAGAATAAAAAAATGTGAATATAATGTAAGGAGCCTCTGGGACAGCTTCAAGCGTACCAACATCAAAATTGTGGGAGTGATAGAAGAGAGAGAGAGCAAGATACTGAAAACCTATTTAAAGAAATAATGACTGAAAACTTCCCACATCTGGTAAAAGAAATAGACTTCCAAGTCCAGGAAGCACACAGACCCCATATAAAAGGAATACAAAGAGGACTACACCAAGACACATCATAATTAAAATATCAAGAGCAAAAAATAAAGAAAGAATATTAAAAGCAGCAAGAGAAAAACAGTTAATTACCTACAAAGGAGCACCCATACGATTGTTAGCTGATTTTTCAAAAGAAACTATGCAGGCCAGATGGGAATGGCAAGAAATATTCAAAGTGATGAATAGCAAGAATCTACAACCAAGAATACTCTATTCAGCAAAGCTATCAGTCAGTATTGAAGGACAGATAAAGAGCTTCAAAGATAAGAAAAAGCTAACGGAGTTTATCAACACCAAACCAGTATTATATGAAATGCTGAAAGGTACTGTTTAAGAAGAGGAAGAAGAAAAAGGTAAAAGATAAAAAATTATGAACAGCAAATACACATCTATCAACAAGTGAATCTAAAAATTAAGTGAATTAAAAATTTGATGAACAGAGTAAACTGGTGAATATAATAGAATCAGGAGCACAGAAAGGGAGTGGATTGATAATTCTCAGGGGGAAAGTGGTGAGGGGGAGGTGCATGGAGAGACTGGACAAAAATCATACACCTAATGATAAGGTCAATGTGGGGGGAGGTAAGGGTAGAGGGAAGGTTGGGAGCTAGGTGGAGGGGAGCTAAGGATGGAAAAAAGAGAAACAAATGTAATAATCTGAACAATAAAGATTTAATTAAAAAATATAAAGGTATAAAAAAAGAAAGGGTTTTGGATTTTGTCAAATGCTTTTTCTGTGCTTATGTGATTTTTATCTCTCAATTTGTTTATGTGATGTATCACGTTTATTGATTCGCAGATATTGTACCATCCTTGCATTCCTGGGATGAATCCTACTTGATCATGGTGTATGATCTTTATGATGTACTTCTAGATTAGTTTTGCTATAATTTTGTTGAGGATTTTGGCATCTATATTCATGAGGGATATTGGCCTGTAATTCTCTTTCATTGTGTTGTTTTTATCTGGTTTTGATATTAGGTTGATGCTGGCTTCATAGAAAGAGCTTGGAAGTGCACCTTCCTCTTGAAGTCTGAGGAGGATAGGTTTTAGTTTTTCCTTGAATGTTTGGCAAAACTCTACTGTGAAGCCATCTGGCCCTGGACTTTTGTTTCCTGGTAGCTTTTTTGCTTCAATTTCTTCTATAGTTATTAGCTTATTGAGATGTTTAGATTCTTCCTGATTGAGTTTTGGAAGGTTATATTTTTCTAGGAATATGTCCATTTCTCGCAGGTTGTCGAGTTTATTGGAATAGAGTTGTTCATAGTATTTTTTAACAATCCTTTGTATTTTGATGGGGTCTGTTGTTATTTCTCCTCTTTCATTTCTGAGTTTGTTTATTTGAGTCCTCTCTTTTTGCTTCTTGGTGAGCCTGGATAGAGTTTCATCCATATTGTTTACTCTTTCAAAAAACCAGCTCTTAGTTTTGTTGATCTTTTGTACTTTTTTTTTGTCTCTAAGTCATTTATATCTGCTCTGACTTTATTATTTCCTTCTTTCTGCTTACATTGGGCTTGACTGGAATCGAACCCGGTACCCCTCAGTTCACAGGCTGACGCTCTATCTACTGAGCCAAACCAGTCAGGCATCCTTAATTTCTTATATTCCTTTATTTGTGATCACACAAGAGTCAATTTGTGATTCAATCCCTAGGTGGCAGTGTTTATGGATTGACCTCCTGAAACTGTCCTTTAGCCAGTGCTTAGATCCTGCTTTCCCTGTGACACTCAATACTGATTTGTGGGAGTTGGTTGCCCTACAGCTAGTTCTCTGATGGTTGTTTCCTGCTCTGATCCCCAAGTTCCAGAAAAAAAAAAACTTTCCTCTGCAATCTTTTAGGGTGTCCCCATTTGGGTGATCCTATTTATTGGGCTTTGTAATAAGAAGGAAGAGTTTAAAGAGAAAAAAGAAAAGAAAAAGAGCCAGTGTAAGCATGCCAACTCCCAGGCATGTATCTTGGTTGTGGGCACATCCCCAGTGGGGGCATGCAGGAGGCAGCTGATTGATATTTCTCTCTCATCAATATTTCCAGCTCTCTGTTCTTCTCCGTTCCTCTCTATGGAAAATCAATAAAATATATTAAAAACAAAAGAATGGGAAATTTAATAAGGTAAATCTAAGAACAGGAAAAGAGATAGACTGTGCTAATATTCATTAAGAAGGAAGAAGCTGAGTGACTATATTAATATCAGATACAGTAGATTTAAATATGAGAAGCATTACTAGAGGTAGTGAATTGCATTTCATTATGATAAATGGAAATTGAAATACCTTGGATATTTTGGACTCCTGGTGAAGGAGTCACTAAAAAAGATAAAAACCTCACCTTAACTGGAAGCATTCTAAAATATACATTTCCCTGCTCCACTGGATATACACAATTTAAAATTATTCTTCATGTTTGCTTCTTTGATTCCTCTCATGCAGTTCTTCCATGTAGAAAGTTCTTTCTCCTCCTTCAAACCTCTTTGATGTCTGTCAATCTTCCTTTCACTTCTGTAAAGAACAGCTCAGATATAAAGTCCCTCTTGCTGATCTCATATTTAACCCTTTATCAGTTAGTCATTCAAGAAACATTCTTTAAGCTCCTGCTATGTAGTAGGCCCTGTGGACACAACAATAAATTAACTGAATTCTTCCTGGGAGATAGGGAATGGGGCACATAAAATAAACAAATAAATATGGAGCATGCCAGGAAGTGATATACTCAACAGAAAATAATAAAAATAAGGATTTAGGAGTGTTGTGAGGAGTGGTAAAGTCTTAGATACTCAGGATAATATGATGCTCGATAGAGGTGCTAAATCAGGAGTATATCTTTTTATACAAACAGCATAAGAGTATAACTAGAGGGAGTGAGAGAGGACAGACTAGCAGCAGGGGAGGCCAGAGAGGTCATGAGGGGCTACACCATGTAGATTTTGTGAATGCTTTTCCAAGGACATGGATTTTTTTCTGAATGAGATATAAAGCCTTTGGAAGGAGTTTTGAACAGAGGAGTACCATTATGTGACATAATCTATGGAATTACTCTGGCTGAAGTATGGAAATTGAACTCCTTATCCCATAAGGTAACAATGAAAGGATTATGAAAGGCAGTGAGAAAATAGTTGGAGATTTATTGTTCTGTCTTCAATACTAGATTTATGTCCAATGCCTTTTATGTAGATTGCTTATGATTATTTGATTTATTAAAAAAGATTTCTGACATTCAGCTATTGAAATATTTGTTTTTAAGGTTTCTCAAAATATTATAAACAGAATTACCACATGACCCAGTGATTCCACCTTTGGGTATTTATCCAAAAATTTATTCAATGTAGTTTCAGTAATATTTCTATGTTTATTCAGTATGAATTTATTTAATCAGTGTCCACTATATGCCAGATACTGTTAGAAGCTAGTATGTAAAAATGGACAAGAGATGGTCTCTGCCCTTCAAAGACTTGTGGTTTAGTGGGAGATAAAGAAGTATAACAAATGATAATATCACAGAATGAAAAAGCTATAAGAGAGATTACCACAGTGTTGTGATCGCAGCAGAGAGAGAGGACTAACTCTAGAAAAGACAGAAAGCCTCAGCTGAGGTCATATTTAAGTGGGGCCCAGTTCTTGCTCCTCAAAATGTGGTCAGTATCCTAGCTTCCAGCATTATTCTCACCTGGGAGTTTGTTATAAATGTAGTTTCTCAGGTAGCAGGCCAGACTTACGGGGTCAAAATGTGATTTTCTTAAGATCCTCAGGTGAATTGTAAGCACATTGAAATGTAAGCAGCACTGATTTAAAGTAAGAATAATTTGGCAGATGAAGAAGTTATGCAAGTCATTTTAAACAAAGGAAGGACCATGTACAAAGGCATAGGATATAGAGGCACATGGCATGTCTCCTCACACCCCCAACCCCCATTAAATATTAAGGTGTATCAGAGACAAGAAGGGAGAAAACTTGGTAACACACAGGAGTACCACACTGTGAAGGACTTCTATGTTTTGTAAAAAAAATTGAACTTTTTCTGAGCCACAGGGTGCAATTGGAAGTTTTTAAACAGATAAATGAAAAGATGCTGTAGAAAGACATATCTAGCAGCCGTATGCAGAATGAATTAGAAATGAGTAAGGAAGTCTGCTGACTACTTAAATTATTTCAGCTGAGAGGACCTAAACTAACACTGTGGATATGTGGATATGCAGAGCAAGAGCTGAATTCAAGAAATATTTTGGAAATTGAAATTATGAGAATTCATGCTTGAATGAAGGAGATGAGGAATGAATGAGAGATGACTCGGATGTTTCTACAATGAACGTCTGGTTGATGATGACATTGAAGAGTTAGGAAATACAGGAAAAACAAGTTTCACAGTGGAGGGAATAAGTTCAGTATTAGACACATTAACTACAAATGTCTATGGGATACCCCAGATGGAAATGTTTAGAAATATTAGTTTGGAAGCTGTTGCCATAAGAAATGTCCAACCCTGTGGAGATTTTTTTTTAAAGTTTATTTGAGCCAAACTTACAATAAATGCTGGGGTGCAAGATCTCAAATGCTCCACGGAATAATAGCTTTGTACTTTCATGCATTTGAAATCAAGGAGAGAAAGTAAAGATCACATGAAGGTAGGAGAAAGCAAAAGCAGGGATTATAATACAGGGTAGTTAAGGCTATTTGCTGTATTGAGGGGGGCTATATCTTAGAAGGAGGGATCTAAAAAGAGTCATTTCCAGGAAGTATTAACCTAGATGCACAGAAACAATGGACATGTCTTGCTTAAGGCAAAGCTAAACCTTTAAAAAAAAAACAATATATATATATATATATATTTCAGAGAGGGAGAGAAAGAGAGAGAAACATCAATGGTGAGAGAGAATCACTGATCAGCTGCATACCCCACATGGCAATTGAGTCCACAACCTGGGCATGGGCCTGACCAAGGGTCAAACTGTGACCTCCTGGTTCATAGGTCAATGTTAAACCACTGAGCCACACTGGCTGGGCAAAGATAAGATTTTTAGTAAAGAAAATGTATGCCTGGGGTGTGATTACCCACCTTGATCTGCCCAGTTAAGAATTTATGATCAGATTGTCACCAGACTGATCTGAGCCAAGGCAAGTCCTTCCAGGCATAGTCCAGGATAACCAGGTTATTGACAGGTGCAGGAAAGAATTCAAGATCAAGTGTGGTAAAAGGAAATTTATTGAAGTTCAGAATAGTGATGCAAAGGAAGAGGCCTTGGAAATAGGATGGCAGTAAGCCCAGAATGAGCTACTGCTGCCCACTGTTTTCCTGGTTGCAAGTCTTGTTGAAACCCTTAGAGTTTAGGATAGAAGAAGCAAAGCTACATGGCCAAGTAAGGGGCACGAGCATGCTCAGAGAAGAGCACACGCTAACATTCTTTGTCCTGAGGTTTTAATTTTCATAGGAAGGGATTTTATGAAAAGACCCTTAGATTTCTCGCTTTGTATGGATCATCTGCTTCTGATCATTTTAGCACAGGGAATGTTGTCTAGTATGTTGATGTATTAAAATGAGTGTATAATGGAGTTTGGGGTCAGTCTCTGGTCAGTTTTACTTCCATCTTGGATTAGTATGGTTTTAACTAGTTTGTGCTATGTACTCCCCTGACCATGGTTTAAATCACCATCTTCTCTTAGGCAACTTCTGTTAGAAAGTGTAGAGTATTGTGATTTATTAACTGTCAGTTGGTTACTCAGCCATTCTGGAGGTCTGTTCAGCCATTTGTTTTAGTTTCCTTATTCTACTTGCCAGGGAATTTTTCCTAGTTTCTTATTAACCTGCCTCATGATCACCCACAGAACCCTTTTTTCTCATCCACAGATCTAGGAAGAGAGGTTGCCATTTGAGATAGAGAAATGGGAATCAGAAATTTAAAGTTGGAAGATGAAGAAGCTATAGGGATTTTTGAGATCACCTCTGGGATAACAGTGTAATATCTGTCAGAAATCAAGTCAAACTACTTTGGGATGTAAAATAAATAGAGAGAATAAAAGCGAGGAGAACTCAGCAACATAAGGAGAAGAGAGAAGTTGGAGATAACATGGAAGGAAGGAGTCAGTGTAGAGGAAAAGATTAGAGTAACTCAGAGGAAGTAAAAGAAAGAGGGGAGTAGGAACATAAAATGAGAGTTGACTTTGGAAAGAGAGAGAAAAATCTAACTGTCCTTCCCAAAAGGAGATGAGATAAACTTGGGTTAACATTTTAAGATATGGGTGTGTTTGAAATGAAAGCCAAGGCAAGCCAGAGGAGGGAAGATAAAGAAAGTTTATGCTTTATGACTGCTGTTTCCTTGGTGAAGTAGGAAGCAAGGTCACCGAGGAGAGAGAGTGGGTTGGGAAAGGATCTTGATGAGAGTGATGAAGGGTTATAATAGCCACTTTAGATTGTGGGAGAAGTAGTTGACTAGAGAGTACTAAAAGGATTGCTGGAAGCCTCAAAGAGGTTGAAAACCATAAATAACTTCTTTTTTCACTCATCATTCCATGACAGTCCCTCTTTCCTATCCTGCCTGCTTTCTTTTCATTTATAGCCTAAGCAAATAATTTTCCAGTAAATTTAAAGCCTAATTCAGGCAAGAGGAAAAACAAAGGCTTGCATTTTAAACACCTGAGGTAAACGTGCTTGGTGCTTTATGTTTTAATTAAAATTAATTGGCACTGATCCCTCATGAAAAGTCATTATTGACAACTTGGAAAATAAAGAAAAGCAAAAGATAGGATAATAGCATCCATTGAGAAAATGATTGCTGATACTTTTGTCCTTCCAGGACTTTCTCTAATACACAGTTTTATTTGTATGCTTACTTATTTTACAGTAGAGGCCCAGTGCACAAATTTGTGCATGGGTGGGGTCTAGCCAGCTTGCCCTGATTGGCTCAGCCTTGGAGAAGGAGGTTGGCTGGCCACCTCCACCTTCGATTGGGGTAGGAGGGGCCAATTGGAGGCTGGGCTGGTGGGAGGAGGGTCCTTAGGAGGTTGGAGGGCTGGCCCCGCCCCTGATTGTATAGGTTGGCAGGCCGCAGTGCACATCATAGTGACTAGTTGTTCTAGTCACTTGGTTTTTATATATATACTAGATGCTTGGTGCATGAAATCCGTGCACTTGGTGGGGGTTCTTCAGCCTGGCCTGAGCCCTGGGTAGATGTCCGACAGAAGGCTTAGTGGGCCTAAGCTGTCAGTTGGACATCCTTAGCATTGCCTTGGAGCGGGGGAGGCTCACATGACTGCCACTATGCTTGCCAGCTGTGAGCCCTGCTTCTGGCTAAGCAGGAGACACCAGGAGACAACTCTTGCATTGAGTGTCTGCCCCCTGGTGGACAGTGTGCATCATAGTAACTGGTAATTCCAACATTTAGTCATTTGCATATTAGCCTTTTATTATATAGGATTTGTGCACAACGTGGGGGCTGTCCCTCAGCCCAGCCTACACCCTCTCCAATCTGGGACCCTTGAGGAATGTCCGACTGCCCGTTTAGGCCCTGGTAAGATCGGGCCTAAATGGGCAGTCGGACATCCCACTTACAATCCAGGACTGCTGGCTCCCAACTTCTCATCTGCCTGCTTTCCTGATTGCCTCTAACCACTTCTGCCTCCCATTCTGATAACCCCCTAACTGCCCTTCCCTGCCAGCCTTATTGCTACCTAACTGCTCCCCTGCCAGGCTGTTTGCCCTTAACTTCCCTCCTCTGCAGGCCTGGTCCCACACAACTGCCTTTTTCTGCAGACCCAGTCACTGCCAACTTCCCTCCTCTGCTGGCCTGGTCACTCCTACCTGTCCTCCCCTAGAGGCTTGATTGCTCCTAACTGCCTTTCCCTGCTGTCCTGATTACCCACAATGGCCCTCCCTTGCAGACATGATCCCTCTCAACTGCTCTCCCCTGCTGGCCATCTTGTGATGGCCATCTTGTGTCCACATCTGGGCAGCCATCTTTGACCACAGGGAGGCAGCTATCTTGTGTGGTGGAGTTATGGTCAATTTGCATATTGTTATTTTATTAGATAGGAGAGAAGCTTGCTGCATGGGTGGGGTGCAGCTGGTTTGCTTTGAAGGGTGTCCCAGATCAAGGTGGGATTTCCTTGGGGTGGGCAGGGTGTGTTGGTTTGCAGGCAAGCCACACTCCCTTGTGACCCAAGAGGAGGCCCTTGTATCTGGGATTTATTTATCTTCTATAATTGAAACTTTGTAGCCTTAAGTGGAGGCCAAGGCAGGCTAGGGCAGGTGGAAACCTTGGCTTCCTCTATTGCAGGGAAACCCAAGGCTCCTGTTCTCTCCATGACCATAGCCATCTTGGTTGGGTTAATTTGCATAACTTGCTCCTGATTGTCTGATGGATATGGCTGTGGGTGTAGTTGGTCAATTTGCATATTACTCTTATATTAGCTAGGACTAGCGGCCCGATGTATGAAATTTGTGCAAGAGTGGGACTTCCTTCCCCTGGCTGCTGGCACTGGCTTCCTGCCAGCACCAGGGTCCTGAGCTTCCCTCCAGTTGCGAGCTCTTGGGACCTGGGCTTCCCTCACAGAGGGAGCCCCCACCCACCCCCTACAGCCTGCTGGCCCATGGCCTGGGCCTCCCACCCCCCACTCCCCAATTAATTGCCCTGCAGGCCAGTGACGTGGGCTTCCTTCTGCAGGGCAATCATGGGGTGATGGCTGGGCCCCTGACCAATCACAATGCACCCACCTTCGCTGGCCTGGCACCAGTGAGTGTCATAACATGGTCCTGGATGATCATCCAGATGGTCATCCCATTGTTTGGCTGTTTGCTTAATTTCCATATTATGCTTTTATTATATAGGATAGATGATTGTGCTAATTATAAATGCCCTTATATGTTTCTTTTCAACTCCTTAAAATTTGTATTTTTTCTGACTATAAAAATAATTGGTATTTATTGTCAATGTTTTAAAATACAAAAAAGTTAGAGATGAAAATATAAATCACTCATAATAAAGGTTTGATAAACGCTTCTATGTCACATTTCAGAAAATGTATTTTTGTGACACTTTTGTTAATATTTTATCATAATTCTTCTTCACTGCTGGACAATGACAGAATTTTACCTAAAGAGTCTCTAACCTGTGAAGCCTTCACAAACTTCCCAACCATCTTTACCTTTTCCCCACAACCAATTGTCAGAGGTAAGGACTGCAGTACAGATGTGAAGAGAAGGAGGAAGCATTGTCAGCTTGTATTAAACAGAAATGTTCACATGTGTTTGAAAAAGCATACAAGATACTTACTTACAAGCACTATGAAACTTGCTGTTATAATGAATGTGAAAGCTTCCCGTCTCCTGTTGCTCCCTACCCTACAGCTGACTAATGTCAATTATTATGTCCTCAAGCAACTGTGGCTCTTGAAATTATTATGGGAGGAACTTTTAAAAGTGTAATAATCTCAAATATTAATATAGTGCTATCTATGTGTCAGGTAGTATTTTAAATGTTTTACATAGATTAATTTAGATTAATTTATTTATTCAGCACAAGGCATTAGGAGATAGGTAGTGCAAATTATTCCTACTTTGAGGATTATGAAAATAAGGCACATATAGATTCAGTAATTTGCCAAGGTCACATTATTTAGTAGAGTGCACTGGGTTTCAAATCCAAACAGTCTGTCCTGGAATCCTGCTCATAACTCCTGTATGATATTCAACTGAAAGAGTAGTGGAGCAATTTTTCTCAAGTTAGCATTTTACTAAACATTTCACTTAAACTGTTTGTCATGATTGAAGGTTAACTTCTCTCAAACTCCACTCCTAAGATCCAACTTTGGTATTGTAACTGCTTTGTAAATTTTCTTTATGGCTCCATAAAATGGTCCAGATATTGTAGTCAGGCTTTTAGTGTAATTTCCCCTGAATTTTATATTCTCATTATGTTTTTCTGTTTTTGTTTTGTTTTGTTTTGTTTTTAAACTCTGCCATTTTCTCATCTATTCATCTTCCAGGAAAGGACCAGCTTGATGCAAGTGCTTCTTGCTTTTTCAGGCTTGAATATTCTTATGCTATTGCTATTTAGTCTTGAAAATTTATAAATGGTTTTTCAGGTACTTCTAATACGTTACAGTTTATAGATATTATATGCTGATAAAATTTTTTGGTTAACAATAAAGCTTCTTCTCTTCTTCTTCTTCTTCTTCTTCTTCTTCTTCTTCTTCTTCTTCTTCTTCTTTCTTCTTCTTCTTATTCTTTTTGCATTAGATTTGCTTGACACACTCAGTCTTGTCTTTCTTGACTCTTGACTTACTTTCCTGCTTCTTCTTTAGTTTCCAAGCTTGAAATGGCTGGTTATCTGTGCCAGCATTGAGAAGTCTGAATGCCCACTGGTTCTGTGCTCAAGGGTTCTCACAGGCTGGCAAATGGAGGAAAGAGTGATAAAGTTGGTGGCTACTGGTGTTTATGTCACTGACAAACTAACTCTCCTGTTACAGTTGGTCTTTGGATCTTCAGGGATTCTGCCCCTAGGACCAGCTGGAAAAAATTTAGAAGGCAGTATGGTACAATGGAAAGAGTCCCTCCTTCCTTTCCTTCCCCCTTCCCTCTCTCTCTTCTTCCTTCCCACCCTCTCTCTGTGTCTGGCTTCAAAGCCTCTTTTTACCCCTTTATAGTCTACAGACCTTGGCCCAATTACCTTTTGGGGGCTCACTTTCCTTATCTAAATAAACACTTGATGATGCTATTATGAATATTATGTGAGATTATACCAGCAAAATTCTTAGACTCATAATTGCCTCATAATAAGCACTTAATAAAACTTAGTTACAATTGTGAAAATCTCTTCCAACTAAGTTTCAGAAGAGTGGGTGTTTTCTTCACTATATGTCATGCTTAGCAGGTACTTCATAAATATTTGTTGAGTAAATGAATGATCGAGTGAATGAATCTATCAGTAAAAAGCTATGTGATTTAAGGCACATAATTTTACCTATTTGAAAATGTGTGCCTGGGATTTGGGATATAAGTGTAATTCACATGGTTGTCAGGAGAACTGTGTCAGATAAAGATATGAAGGAGGTATAAGAGCCCAGAGTGTCAGAGCAAGCTTTGAAGTCAAGAGCAAATAGGTGTGTGTGTGTGTGTTTTTTTTCAAAAAAATTGTTGTATTGATTAAGGTATTACATATGTGTCCACATTCCCTCATTGCTCCCCCATACATGCTCTTACTCCCCAGGGTTTTGTGTCTATTGGCTATGCTTATATGCATGCATTTAAGTCCTTCAGTTGAGAAAATAGTTTTGAATTTTATCCTGCCACTCGACATGATACTGAATAAATAACTACTCCTCTTTAAGGCTCAGTTTCATCATCTCAAAGTGGAAATTATAATTCTTATCTCAGAAAATTGATGTGAGAATAAAATGACACACATATATATGTAGATTAGAACATTGTTTTTCTTAAAATACTTTGTTAACATGGGAAAGGACTTGGTAAGCTTGAGATCACCATAAAACCAGGTTTTGACTTTTTATTAAATAGACAATTTTTCTATCAAATTCTCCCATAAGGTGGCACCAAATAAGAGTATAACCTTATTCTGAAAATTTAGACTAGACTGAAGTAAATTTGCAAATATTTTTGTTTAAAGAAAAGAATTTTATGCTCATTTTGACAAGTTGAGATAATTCAAGTTTCATAGCTAGACTGACATAGTGTCCTAAAAAGTAATTTTAATAGTAGAACTGTGATATACCTAAAAATAAATATTTTTATTATAGTTCAGCTACATACATTGTTTATAATTTCCTAATGATAAGGCAGAGAGATGAAGGACTCTAAAAAGATTTTAATTTTAATATTTAGTGAACATAGCATTTTCAGTTTTATGAAATAAGATTATTTTCTCCAATTTGATGTAGAAAAACTTATTTTCATCAGAACACAAAATGTTCCTTCTGTAGAAACAAGGAATATATGTGTTTTACAATAACCACTTAGTTGATAATGGAAAGAGGAAGAAATTTTGATTTTTGTTGTTGTTATCCTCCATTACCCCTCAGACCTCATCTACTGCTCTGCCCTTAGCTCTGTGCTAGTCACCTTGGCCTTCTTGGTGTGTCCCTAGCACCCCAATCACATTCCTACCTCAGGGCCTTTGCTTTTGCTGTTTCTACTGCTTAAACTGTGTTTTTCCAAATACTCACAAAACTACCTCTGTTTCTTCATTCAGATGCTTAGCTGTCTCTGTCTTGGTGAAACTGTTTTAATCACCTCATTTGCCATTGCAGCATCCCCAACTCCACTCAACTTTCCTTTCTTCATTACCTGCTTAATATTTTTTGGCTGCACTTACCAAGTTTGATATTATGTGCCATGTTTTACTTGTTTATTTTTTATTGTCTACTTCCCCTCACCTCTTGGATGCAGGCTTCATGATGGTAGAGATTTTTGTGTTCTTATTTACTGCTATATCCCTAGCATTTAGAACAATGCATGACATGTCACAGGCACTTAGTAAATTTATTTATTTATTTAATAAAAACGAATGAACGAACTTATCAAATCAAGACAAAAGGCAGTTGTAATTTCTTGTAGGAATTACCATTTCACAAATAAAGCTGTGATCAGATGTCTGATCAAATGTGGTTTGGCAGGTTGTTTAGTGTTGTACTGCAAATTCAGAATTCAGGAATTGTTTCTCCCTCCAATTGTAACTTAAAGAGCAGGTTAAATAACATTTCTCCAATACATTTCACCAGAACTGTGAATGTAATCTTATTTGGATATAGACTCTTTGCACATATTAGCTAGTTAAAATGAGTTCATATTGGATTAGGGTGGGCCCTAATCCGATGGCTGATTTCTTTATAAGAAGAGGGAAATTTGCACTCTTAGGAATTTATCCTAAGAAATCACAAACACCAATCAGAAAGGATTTATGCACACCTATGTTCATAGCAGCACCATTTACAATAGCTACAATTTGGAAACAGCCTAGGTGCCCGTCAGCAGATGAGTGGATCAGAAAACTGTGGTACATCTACACAATGGAATTAATGCTACCATTAAAAAGAAGGAATTCTTACCATTCGCAGCAACCTGGTTGGAATTGGAGAACCTTATGCTTAGTGAAATAAGCCAGTCAATGAAGGAGAAGCATCACATGATCTCACTCATTTGTGGATAATAAAGAACATTATAATCGGATGAACAAAAGGATAGATACAGAGACAGTAAAGCTTCAAGCAGACTGTGAAATTACAGCAGGAAGATTAAAGTTAAGTGAGCTAGATAAGAGATCAATCAAAGGACTTGTATGCATGCATATAAGCATAACCAATGAACATAGACACTGGGGGATTGGGGTATGCCTGGGAGGGAGGGGAGCAATGGAGAGATATGTATAAAAAATTAATAAAAATTAAAAATAAATAAATAAATTAATTAATTAAATTAAATAAAAAAAGAAGAGGGAAATTTGGACACAGAGACACTGGAAGAATGCCATGTGATCATAGTGGCAGAGATCAGAGTGATTGTTTACAGTTCGCGAAACACCAAGAATTTCGAAGTAACCACCCAAAGTTTGGAAAAGACAAGAAAGGATCCTCCTCTGGAAACTATAGAGAGCATAGCCTGCTGACATCCTGAGTTGGGGCTTCTAGCCTTCACTGTAAGAAAATAAATTCCTGTTGTTTTAAACCAGCACATTTGTGGTAATTTGTTACAGCAGGCCTAGTAACTAATGCACTTAGAAATAGATCTCATTCGTTATTTATTGTGCAAACATTTTCTGAGCATAAGGCAATATGGTAATCAATGGTAAGTGATCCAGTTCTTCCTGTCTTCAAGGTGCTCATGGCCTTGAAGTAAGGTTGGCCCTTGAACAACCCAGGGTTTAGGGGTGCTGACTCCTTTGCACAGATGAAAATCCTTATGTAACTTTTGAACTCAACTGAAAATAGAAATGTACTGTAATGGAAATATTATAAGAGAATTAAGCACAGGAAAGCAGCATATAGCCAAACTAGCCAAGAGGAAAGGAGTATCAGAAAAGGCTTTTTGAAGATGTAACTTTTAACTGAACCAGATTTGTAGGGAAGCAGATACCTTTGTAGATGGAGGAAAGCATGTGCAAAGGGACAGAAGCAGAGAGAATGTGGTATAATTTCAGAAGTGCCCGAAGTTGAATTTTGTTGTCCTTGTTTATGAAGGAGTGGTTGTAATTGAGTAGGTTATAATAGATATATGCTGTAATAATCCAGTGAGGCACAAAGCATGTTCTAAATAAGATTGGGTAGAAACTTCTGCAAATTGACTGGGAGTTAGAACTACCTGGGATTATAGAGTTGTCTTGATTCTAGTGCTTAGTTGACTAGTTCTGGATAAGGATAGGAAAGAAAGGAACCTTCTTTATAGAAATACTAGATGTATGAAATTCTTACAGAGGGAGGAGGGGTTCCTCTCAGCTCGGCCTGCACCCTCTCACAATTGGGACCCCTCAGGTGATGTCTGACTGCTGATTTAGGTATGGGCTTAAATCGGCAATCAGATATCCCTTTCATAATCCAAGACTCCTTGCTCCTAACCGCCTGTCTGTTCACTCCTTATTGCTTGGCTTGTTGTTCTTTAGCACTGCCATCGAGGAGAGAGAGTCTTGGCACTCACCAGCAGTGAGCCTGGCTTTTGGCTGAGCGGCATGCCCTCTGTGGGAGCATACTGACCATGAGGAGGCAGCTTCTGTGTTGAGTGTCTTCCCCCTAGTGGTTAGTGTGCATCATTGTAACCAGTCATTCTGGTCATTCCGCCATAACGGTCGCTGGGCTTTTATTATGTACATATATTCTGTTTTAAGGTGGAAGACATTGTAAAGACTTGTAATTCAGAATTTCACTTTTTAGCTATTGTGTATGATTGAGTGTGTGTGTGTGTGTGTGTATGTGATGATGGGTGGTGGGATCTGAAATACACCTTTAAAGGTATTACCTTTAAGGGATTGTACATTAGTGGAACATGCATTGGATTAGAATTTTGATTGTAACTTTATCTTTTGGAGTCTTGGTCTCTTCCTTTATAAGTTACATTTTGATTTACCAGTATCACAATATTGCTGTTAGGATATTTTAAAATTATGAGTTTTCAACTGTTATTAGGCAATGTACAAAAGCAAATTGTTACCAGAGATGTTCTAACCATTGGAGAGGTTCTCAACTAGGTGACTCACTCTAATATTCAGTGATTTACATTTCTCTTTAGGCATCCATCTAATCAAATGCACTTTATTCCCATTTCCCAAACATTCTAATGCCATGAAAATCAGCCTGATATCCTATAAAACTTTCAATAACTTGAGATAGGGCACCCGAATAACTTACTTCTGAATCTTTCATAACTGCCCACAAATGTTCACAATATGTCTGGCCAAAAGCCTTTGCTAGAGATATTAATAAATGAACAATAAGAAAAAAGAAAGCCGAGACCGGTTTGGCTCAGTGGATAGAA
>PVJN01037052.1:0-21147 GCA_004026805.1 Lasiurus borealis | reverse complement strand
AATAGTCTTGCTTTTCAGTTGCTTCTGATAGAGCAGTAAATCTGTAAAACCTGTTACTTCATCTTGGCCCAAAGCAGAAGTCTGCTTCACATTCTTCTGAAAAGGATTTTGTTACAACATTTTATTCAAAATCCACCATTGGGAGGGCATTGTGCCTGCTACCTGCATGGTTCCCTGTGGTCTGTGGTTGCTGTGGTCGGGAGGAGGGGTGGGAGGGGGAGATAGAACACAGAAATGGTCGGGCATGGTCAGCCCCTCAAGGAACTCACAATCTAGTTGGGAAGACTGGGTGTATTCCCAGTGCAAGGATAACACTATGAAGAAGGCAAGGACCTGGGAATATTTATTCAATGACATACATTGCGAGAATAAACAAGTCATCTTTTCTGTCAAAGAAGGGCGTTTAGTCAGTCACCATTTTGGCCCGAGCGACTTACATTATGAAGTGGCAAAGGTCAACCCTTCTTTTTTCTCTTTAAATCAGCCAATCATGTAAGACTGTGAGTCTAACCTCTCCCAATCAGGAGTACGGGGCAGATCACTTGAGTCAGGAATAAAACCCTGAGGGGACTGCCGGCTCAGCGTGCGTGTGCTCCCACACCAGGTGCACGTGCGCCTCCTGCAGGAGTGAAGGTATTGCCTTGCTGTTTGGCTCCTGCGTATCTGTGTTCTGCCAGGAAACCTGGTTTGGGGGCTCACCTCATTTCTAACAATACCACAAACCCATGCTAGTTTCTGTGAAGAAACGTGGTGAACCACGCAGACACACACCCTCTTGAAGCTTACTTTTAGGTGGGAAAACAGATAATAAGCAGATAAATAAGTACCCGTGATAAGGGCAGAGAAGGAAGATTCACAGGATGAGGGAATGGAGAGGGACCGAGGTGCTATTTTAAAGGAGGAAAGTCTTTCTGAGCAGGCCGCTGGAGTGGAGATCTGAATTCAGTGAAGCAAGTAGTAGAAACAGGTGCTCCATAACATGTAGGGAAGAGATTCTCCTTCCAGCGGTAGTCAAGTAACACTCCCGAAGGTTCCATTAGAACGTCCACAGGATTGTCGTAAGGAATGGCCTTGGCCTGTGGGGCATTGAGGAGAAAGGGAAAGGCACTTTGGTGAGACGGAGCATGAAGATGCTTGCCTGGAGCAGAGTATGCCAGGGGAGGGTACATGAGATGAGGAGTGAATCTTAGGCCCAAATCAGGAAGCATGGATGGACAGGCTAGAGAGTCTGATCTTTGTTTTGCTGGACTTGAGCAGAACGCGAGGTCACCAAAGCTTTAGGATGACCACTCAAGTCTCCATGGACACAGGATCAATGAGAAGTCTGGTGCAAGCATGAAGATGAGCGGTCAGGAAACTAAAACACTGCCCGGCAATGGCCCTGTGGGTGGCCGTATTGGACCTGGGGTGGGGACGGGAGGAGTAGGGGCCGTTCAGAGGCGGAATCGGCACAGTTGGGACACTTGGTGGGATGCTGGATAACCAGGGGGTGAGGGGCCCATAATGTCGCCAGTGTTCAAATTCACTGCAAAGGTTTAAACTCGAGGACTAGAGAGTCGGATGGGAATGGAGTCTTTCCACAAGAACGAACCAACGTACAGTATCAGACAGTGGACGTGAAACTAGTTTTCTGCTGCCTCTCTTAGTGCAGATAGGACAGTGATGCCCACCGGTCTCTGGCTGACGCAGGCTTGGTTTTCAAGTGAGCAGCTCAAACCCAGCGTGCCGGGAGACCTGCACCGTCTCACTTCCCCTGACTACTAAAGGCACTGCATGGCAAAGATCACCATTTTCAGGACTCTTTTTTGGTTTTCCAATCAGAACAAAAACTTCTGAAAAGACAGGGGCAGGCTTCTTTAGACTCCACGTAAAGCCAGCTGCACTGAAGGTACCATTACAAATGAACGGAGGAAGGCTGCAGCCACATGAAATGGACCAACAATGTCATATTCCAAATGACCAAGCAGGAGCTGGACCCGTGAGACGGTAGCAGAAGTCTATGATGATGAAAATAATCATCTCCAGCCACAGAATACTTAATGGGTTGCAAATTTTAGTACAAAATAAACATTCCTCCGTGTCCAACGGGTACCTTCCAAGTTCTGACCATTTTGTATGGCTGAGAGTAGTACCTGGAACTATGGGGCATGTTTTTAAGTGAGAGGGGAGCAAATAATTCATCTTCACTTTAATTGCAATACACCTGCAGAATGCGGTGGCACGTGAGAAAAGGGGTGATACACTGAGGGTATTTTTTTTACATTCCAGAGTATATCACTCTTTGGGCAGAATGGTTCTCTTATGAAATTGCTCACAAAGCAGCCCATTCTATGTGAGAGGTACCCTCTGGGCACCATTGAAATGATATGAAAGGAACGATCAAGAATGCCAAGTGCCGTGCACAAAACGCAGGGAGGTGGTGGCAGGCAGATAAGCAGCCGAGGAGGCTGCAGTTGTACCGTCCGGAGCTGCAGAAAGACGCGCTCCACAATTTACGTTACCAGCCGTCCTGATTGCAGGATGGGTAATGAAAAGCTCACATGGTTAAGAATGGAGTCCATCACACACACACGCACACACACACACACACACACACACACACACACACACACACAGCTTTGCAGCACTAAGTGATGGGTAAGTAGACCAGGAAATAATCAGAGAGCAGGAATTTCACAAAATTCCTCTGGTTTTGGCAACATCACCTGCATGACACACATCACGCAGATGGATTATTTCAAAAGAGGGTTTCTCAACCTTGGAACTAGTGACATTTGGGGTCAGAAACGTCTTTGTTGTGGGGGCCACCCAGTGCATTAGAATGACATTCAGCAGCATCTCTGGCGTCTGTGCCCGGATGCCAGTAACACCTACTCTGTCAGCTGTACCCCCAAACTGTACCAGACATCCCCAGGGAATCACCTGTTTAGGAAGCAACACCTTAAAGCAAAGCAGCATATAAACACCCCCGGGAATGATCCCCAGGCAATCCTGTGCACAGCACCCTTAAGTAAAAAGCTAACATTGTCAAAAAGTCCTACTGCACGCTGAATTAATCTGGAAAATAATCTCATAGTTTTAAGTAACCAATTTACACGAGCTCTACAAAATGTCTTTGCTTATTTCTCCTTCAACCAATCTTAACACAACTGGCAAGTGTTTGGTCCACTAGCCACTTATGTAGTGAGCGGCACATTCTGTGTGACAAAACCACAGACTGGCATTCTCTTCAGAAACAGTAGGAAAATAGTGGTTCACACTTCCTCCACTTGATGAGCTTAAAAACAAAATCCAGGTATATTTTGAGAGAAAGGGTGGGGGGGAGAGGGAAGGAGAGAGGGAGGCGGGAGGAAGAAAGATTTATATCTACTGTGAGACACTGAAACGGCCGAATGGTCTCTTGGTTATTAAGCTATCAGACATACGAAGGAGCCATTTTTATTTTTTCTAGCAATTTACTCTTTAAAATCGCATGTCAGCTGCATGGTTATTATCATCCGTCAAACTAGTTGTGAGTTTTCCTAATCTAGAAATGGGGCTGGATTAACTCCGTGCCTTTTCACCACTGTGTCCGTGCCATCAGCCAGGCCTGGCCTAAGCAAGCAGCCCACAAATGTTTCATGAATGAATAAATGAACGAGGAAAGAAATGCCTACTTTCAAGCACACAAATTAGGATGTCAGCTCCTTAACAAGTCAGTGGTTGGTACCTGGCACTTAGTAGGTGGCCAAGGAACATGTGTAGATCTGTGCGGTCTCTCCCGGTATCTAACGCCCAGCTGACTGAGGCCGAGGCCGGTGTACTGCTTGAACCTGGTGACATGCTCATCTGCTCAGTTGGGTCCAAGTATCACACAGAACATGCTCTACCAAAGACCCTAACGAAGACATCTTAGGTGGAACGGCTTCAATACCCCTTTACAAAAGGACAGGGCGCCCCTTGGACAGATGAGAAGGTACACGTTGCCCTTCAGCATCATGATCCGGTCACTGAAGCTTTCCTAACGCCCTCCAAGAGCCACCGTCTGTGGGCGGAGACGGCACTGGCCATGCCGCAGCCTCGGCAAAGGCTCGGGAACACACTGTGACACTGTGCGAATTAAATCATCACGGCGTCAAGGAAGGAGTTTATCCTCATCTCAAATGGCACCCTCCCTCTTATGGAAACTTTAACAACAACTCTGAAATGAAAATCGCAGTGTGCCAAGGAGCGGAGCCGCTGCAGGAATGATGATGTGGCTCTTGGGAAAGGCACTGAGATTCTCTCGAAGAACAGAGGGCCCCGAAAGTGGCACGTGGGGACACCCGTTAGGATGGTGAAGTGGCAGTGCCCAGAAGCTACTGTGATTGGGAATGACAGGCAATTAAACCCCTTTAAAATCCGGGGAAAGACAAAGACAGTAGATTGCAGCAATGCTGCAGTAGCCAACCACTAGCAGATTAGCACAGGCACGATGAAAAAACGCCAGTAAAAATTTCTCAATCACACCAAATGCTCACAGGGAACCCAGGCCAAGAAAGCAATGAAAAGCAAACAGAAGCAAGGTATAATTCAGCCATTCAAAAAACACTGAGAAATGCACTGCAAAAACATTCCAACGATTTTTATGCACAGTTTAAGAGACAAAATGAATGAAACCTTCACTAGTGTGAAGGAGGATACATTTCTTCTCTATTCTCGCTCCACCTCCCCCAGCAGCATTACTAGGAGAGGTCCTGTTCTATGCGAGAATTCCAGGACGAGGTCACAAAATACAACACTCATCCATGCAATGTGCACTCAGCGTGTTATACAATGCAGACCTCTCAGGTCCATTGCACTCAGTGTTTTCCATTACTGAAAGAAGATTCATGACTCACAGAGGCCATAAATGAAACATGGTGTACAGGTAGTAATTACGCAAATTGTATTCTTAAGTCTTTGAAGATGAAACAGCCAACAATGAGAATGTGCTAGCTAATGTTGCAATTAGTCACAAAGACAACGCAGTGACCTATATAACTTACTATTTTTAAAAAATCTAAAATTTACACAGGTTAGGCCAAGATTTTGGCATAGGTAAACAACTAAACTGCTGCCTTGCTCAACCATTTTGAAACTACAGCTAATAGACAAAACAGACATCATCCAGAACCACAGGAAGGCTGGCTGAGTGGAAATTCTACAACTAGAAGGAAAGAGAAAAGCACACTGAGACTCAGAAGAGGTGCAGAAGGCAGAGGCACTGAGATGCACAAATGGAGTGGACTGGCAACTGAGTACTCGGCTGGCTTTCTCAAGCAGGAGGGAGACAAAAGCTCCCAACTGCGCTGAGCTCCAGTTCTGGGTGAGACTCTGGGGACCCAGACTCATTTGGGGAGAAACTGGACTGTATGGCAGCAGGCAGAACTCAAGGGCGGCTTTCTCTCAGAGGTGCTTGCAGTGATTTCCACGCGACACTGAGACACAGGGGCCTATTGGGGCAGGGCTGATGAGAAACCAATGCTGTATGCTCCACCCTGAGACTCTGGCCCATCCAAGTTGAGCACAGAGGCTTTTGCAAGTCTTGTCTCATAAGGGTTTCTCCAGCAGAGAAGTTTTCCCAGTGTAGACACAGCTGATCCTCACAACCAATTGGCCTAGAGGTCAATTCCCCCCAGTGATACCAACAACAATCAAGGTTTAACTACAGCAAGACTGTGCACACAGCTGAAACCGGTTTGGCTCAGTGGATAGAGCATCGGCCTGTGGACTGAAGGGTTCCAGGTTCAATTCTGGTCAAGGGCACGTACTCAGTTTCAGGCATGTTCCCAGTGGGGGGTATACAGGAAGTGGATGATCAATGTCTCTCTCTCATCGATGTTTCAGACTTTCTATCCCTCTCCCTTCCTCTCTGTAAAAAAATCAATAAAATGTATTTTTTTTTAAAAAAAAAAAAAAAGACTGTACACACAACCCACAAAGGGATGCACCAAGAGTGTCCATCTCAGGTAACTGTGGAGGCTGAGCCACTGGGCCCTATAGGACACTGAGCATATAAAGCCACTCTATCAACTTAGGGAAGCAGCCAAAATGTGGAGACAAAGAAACAGATCACAAATGAAAGAAATGGAGGAAAGCAAATGACTGGATATAGAGTTCAAAACCATGGTTATAAAGTTTTTCAAGAATTTCCTAGAAAAGATGGATGAATTTAGCAAGATCCTCGAGGATATGAAAAAGAACCAACTAGAAATTAAGCATACACTGACTGAAATAAAAAATATTATACAGAGATCTAATAGCAGGCTAGAGGATAGCAAGAATCAAGTCAAAGATTTGAAATACAAAGAAGCAAAAAACAATCAGAAAAGCAAAAAGAAAAAGAATCCAAAAAATATGAAGAAAGCATCTATTCTAGGCTTTGGGCTTTGGTTGGATGATTTGGGAGCAGGTTTCCTCTCAATCACATGCTGTATGAAAGCAAGATGTTGGTATCTCAATAAATCGCCCCTACAGGGGGAGGAGCCCAGGAAAAGTTCTCCCACCCCATTAACCGTAACTACTGAAAAACTGAACCAAAATAGGAGCTCACTATGATATAAGACGTAAGGCTTACAACACAGACCGTCATGACATTAACTGGTTAGACGGGCGAGAATTACTGAACACTAAGGCTGTCTGTGGCAGAGCAGAGTCCGGCAGGAAGGCGTGTGGACAGCCAGGGCTGCTTTCTTCTAAACACACACCCTTAGCTGCGTCCGGCTTTTCCTCCTCAGGAGGGTCCCCAAGAGCCGCGGTCTGAGTGGCTGGAGACCTCGGCACCCTTGCAGCAACCTGGACATCTTACGTCCAGGGAGCCAGAGTTGGGATTCGGGTGGCTACCTCTTTTTCTGTGTTTTCGCTTCCTTTGCCCAGGGCTAGATGTCGCTAGCCCGAGGCAGGTAGGTCCCTGGCTCTATCTTTCTCTCCGCACAGAGACAGTCAGCTGCATCTTAGCGATGGGAGTGAGGCTAGCTCAAGAGAAAAGCTATCATGGCAGAGAGGTGCCGTCACTCACTGTGACAGGGAGAGGGGTGGGGTGTTTTGTGGGTGGCAGAATGACCTCTTTTTGTCTCTGCTGAGACAGACGCATGTAGGGACCTTGCCTGGTCTCATTCTGTCACGGTCTCCGAATAGCCTGGAGCGTGGCACTGTATGTGATAGTGTCTAATGAGAGAACACCGTCTAGCTGGGAGGGCCAGACCAACTTCTGAACATCAGGAGCATTTTCTGCCTCAATGCTGACCTCCATCAGCCAGGTCTGCGAGTTCCCCCACCGGCCGCTCCTTCCTGCCTCTCTCCACATTGCTCTTGGGAAGGAAGTCGCCAGGTGGGGCGGAAGTTACGCTCCGCTTGCTTAGAGGTGATCACTGCACTTTTAAATCGATCACTTTAGCCGGTTTGAGCTGCATACGGGGCACTGAACCCCAAACAGTTCTTATGGGTGTTCCCAGGCCTTACTGTCTTTCTTGCTATTAGCACCATGGGCTAAATTCAGGTCCTCCTGTTAATGAAAACGTGGTCACCAAGTCACCAAGATTTCTTTGAAAACAGATTAAAGAAGACAGTGTGTCCAGACCGGTGAACTGGGTTCCAGGTTTTGCCCAGGGGTCCCATGTGTCAACTGAGAACCAGGTTGATTTCTGGGGGCTTGGAGGATCCCCCACACCCCACTGGAACTCAGAAAACCAAGTGCTCCTCAGCCTGACTGACAGACGCTGTGAAAGGACATGTCCGTGGGAGCAGGGTTTCTGAGGAATGAAGGAAGCAGCATTCTGGCCCTGAGCTGGGATGGGCTCAAGAAAACAGGCTGCTCTTTAAAAACATAAAGTGATAGAAGAAGAGCTTTCATTCGGCACCAGAAAAGATAGAGTTCCTCCATCTCAGCAGCCGGTTTCTATTCACCACAGCATTCCCCTGTGTAAGGAAATCGATAGAGACAATAAATAAATGGCAATCCCACTGAGGGCTGCTTACTAAGTGATTAAATGCTTCAAGCCCCAGATACTTGCCTGCTGCAGGGATACAAATCTGAATGAACATATGTAAATGGAATTAATGCTCAAATAATTTTCTAGTTACTTAGCACAAATTAATACTGCCATAATTTAGGTTTGAATATTTATCCCCATTTTCCTAAGCATAAAACCTTTAATCTACTTTTCTGACATAATTTGAAAATAAGCGTGGAGATCTTTTTAATCATCTTATGCTCTTTGTGGGAAGAGAGAGAAGGGGTTGGGAGAGAGAAAGAAAAGGCTTGCAGACCACTTGTTCTAAGGTAAGGTGGGATAACTTCTGACAAGGTCTCCTGTCCCCCACGGCAAGGGAAGCAAACAGTCCTCCCAAGTCCATGAGGGTGCTGGTCCTGGGAGACCAGTTCCAATTCCCTCTGTTGCAACAAGGACTCTGCCTGTGCAAATAAGGGCTTTTGCGGTGGTTTATGAGAAAGGTTCTTTGAGTTTAGTGAGGTGATGTGCTGGGTCTTCTGACACATCCCGGTTGAGAAGAACATTCACACATGTGACAAGAAGCTGTTTCTATTTGCCTCCGACTCCCTCCTTAGTGAGCACGGGTGGGCCCTGGAGGCTGTCTTCCCGTCAGTCTTCTTCCTGCTTCTTTCCGTCAGGGTCCATGCTGTTAGTCACTTCCAGCTGCATCATCTAGCCTCGGCTTGAAATGCTGGTCCTTTAGATGCCACCCAAGTGTTTCCTAAATTGCTGCAGCGCAGAAAGACCTCATGCACAAGTCCTCCTTCCCTGCCACCCACACTGGGCAGGAAACAGGTCGATGCCGAGAGAGGTAGAGAAGACCAGAAAAGAGCCTCGGATATCCCATCCTCTTTCTGAGGAAGAAGGCTTGGGTGTAAGTTCCAGTGCTCCCCCTCACTCGCTGGGTGATCTTGGAATCCATATCATCACCTATTAAAGATGGCAGGAGAAAAGGAATGTGGCAGGGTGGATGGAAGAACAGAGGAGAGGAAAGGGAAGAGAGAAAGAAGGAAGGAAGAAGAGGAGGAAAGGAGGGAGGAGGAGTGAACTGGATATTCTCTAAAATATTCTTCTAAACGTGAAATTCAAAAGTTCTGAAATTTCCAAATACTTTAACCCTTGTTTATTGTGCTTTCTACTGTCTCATATGTCCTGCCTGCCTTCCCGCTACCTACTGCACGTGACCATGGTCCTACTCACCAGGAAGGCCAGGTAAGTCAAGATTAGTATCCAAAATGTCCACTATCACCAACCCTTCAAACTCCCAGGTACCTACTAATTGGAGATGAGCTAGATTTGAATCCCAAGGAAATAAATGTATTTCTATTTTAATGAAAATTAAATTCTATGGCATCAGGGAATAATAGTGTTGACATTGATTTTTTAAATATATATATTTTTTATTGATTTTTGTACAGAGAGGGTGGGAGAGGGATAGAGAGCTAGAAACATCTATGAGAGAGAAACATCGATCAGCTGCCTCCTGCACACCCCCTACTGGGGATGTGCCCGCCACCAAGGTACATGACCCTGACTGGAATCAAACTTGGGACCCTTTAGTCCGCAGGCCGAAGCTCTATCCACTGAGCCAAACCGGTTTTGGCTGACATTGATTTTTAATAACAGAGCATGGAGAAGCAAGCCAGAAGAAAGCAACTATACAAAAGTGGGCTGGTTACAAAAAGCAAATAATCCAGTCACTTACGTTCAACCCATTTATAGCTCATCTCTTGTTATTCCTGAAATATACTAAATTAAACTGTTTAAATTTTTAAAAATATGTATTTATTATTTATTTTGAATTAGGCATTTTATTCATTTTGTCCGAAATGCCAATGTTTCAAAGAATTTACAATGAAAAGTCTTCCTCTTATACCCCCCAGGGCAAACAACACTACCTGTTTCTTAGCATCTGCGTTTATAAAAGCAAATATATAGATCAAATATAGAGATGACTCTTCCTCCCCTGTATGCAAATGATGACTCATCATAAGCTGTGTACATTTTATGTCATTTTTTAAAAGATTAGCGGGTCACATGGGCTCGGTCCTCATAAATGTCAGGCTCACCTTTTAAAAACTTGGGCATATTCTGACTGTCTTCATCTATATTTTCACTGTAGAACAAATGCATGTGCGGAGTTTACAACATGCCCAGCACTGGGCAAAGTCTGTGTAAATATTGACTCACGTGATGCTCATCTATCCTGAGGTTTTAAAGAAATCCTCAAGAACGCCTCCGGTTAGGCATAGCTCTCCAGGTGGTGTACCACCCCCTAGGGGGCATTTTGGAGATTTGCAGGTCTTTTTGTTTTGGTGATTGATGGGCACCACTAGGAAGTATTTGGTTAAGGGTCCTGTCCAGGATGGACAGTCCCTCATGACAAAGCACTATCCCATCTGCAGTGTGACTTCTGTTTGTCCCATTGCATATTTAGGTAAGCGGACATCCTGCTTATAATGACTCAGTCTAGGACCTTACTCTGTTCGACATAAAAGCACACAATATTTTTGCATGGCCTTCACATGCACTGCCATTTCCAGGAATAGAACAATGATGTCCTTTGAGGGAAGCCTGCCTCTTGTTTCACCGGCGCTTTATCATGAATTCTTTCCTATTTCAGAAAATCACCACTGGCAGCGATTCCTCCTGGGACTTGAGTCATCAATGCAACACACCCAATCAGAGCAGCCCACGTCCTCAGCCCACCTCACCACGAGGCCAGGCTCCCTTTTCCTCTCTCACCATGGTGGGAAATCAAGAGACGGACAGACGAGTGTCAGGATATACTTCCAAACACCTTAAGGCGCTTTCAATCAGCAGACAATGACCAATATTGAAAACGAGAGTCGCCCAAGAGCGGTGGAATGTGTGTGGCTCTTGGCCCAGGACAGTCACAGAGTACATATTTAGGCAAGTGGACATCCTGCTTATAATGATTCAGTCTAGGACTGAAGAGGGCCTCGCTTCTGGGCAGTGGGAGCCGGGGACGTGTACTGGCGGGACTCCTAAAAGCCAGGGGAAGGAAAGGGCAGGACTATGTAAGTCCGTATCCCTGGCAAGAGCTGGCCCTGGAAGAGAGGAAGGCCCCAAACACCACAGCCGGTGGAGTGGGAAAAGGGAACCGAGTTCTGAAAGGGACTTGAGAAAGGGAGGGCAGGAACCTTTATCATAAGCTGAAGGGGGGCCAGGGAACAGGAGGGACCTGTGGGGACTCTGAGTAGCTTCCCTCCCAGAACCAGCCTGGGACAGCCACCTCTCATGAGGAATGCACAGGACCACTACTCTCTGTGGCTAAAGCCAAGGTCACAGACTTCATAACCTGGTTCTGCAGGTGTGATGGTGACTTCATTATCTCCCTATACCTGAACTATCACTGCTTGAATTTATCAAGCAATGGAGATCAAGGAAACAGACTTTTACCTTCAAAAGACTTAAGACAACATGTGAATTGACTCTTTAGGGACTTAAATGTAAGATGGGTGCTTAGCCAGCACTTTGTATGCTTTTCCAGTAAGTGTAACCATGAACACGGGACTCTTTCCCTTCTGTGGGAGCTGGAGGATGAGAATCAAGGCCCTGCAGAGCAGAGGATTGAGTGTGCAGTACTCCAGCATTTCAAGGAGAAACTCTGCAGCAGCCTTTTTGTGCATTTAATGCTTTGCACAATAAAAGTTAAAAATTCATAATTAAACTTTTGTTAAACTAGGCACACTATTGGTACTAATAATCAGTGTTTGCTTTCAAAACAACTGGGAAATGTTTTAACTAAGCAGGTCCTGCATTCTGCCTCCCAGCCTTTCCATCTTCCTGTTTGTTGTTTCTCCAGCTGTTATCGTCACACCACGGACTGTTTCCTATGCCACTGCCTACGCCTGATTCAGTGCCCAGTCCCAAAGCACTTCCCTGAGTCCCTTCTATTTCTCCCTTCCCTCTGTCCTCACTGCCGCCTTTCCAATGTGAGCTTGACTGGTCTTCCTTCGTCATCGTCCATCCTGAACACTGCTGCCTTCTAGTATTACTCTTCCCCAGACAGTGCTCGTTGGCTGCTCTTCCGTTCAAATATTCCTTGTCTACTCTTCGCAAGACTGAGTCTTCCTGTGCTTCTTTGCAACTTCTTCTAAAACCTATTTCTACATTTTTTCTCACCCTTACTGCTGTACTTTATTCTCATATTAATCCATTACCGAGTTCTGCTGAAATATTTCCAAATCCATCCACTACTCTCTTTTTCCTCTGCCATCACTGCAGTCCCCGCCACCAGAATTCCTCACCCGTGTCTGCACCCCAACAGATACCATCCCTCTTTCACTCTCCTCTCCAATCCACCCTGTTTCTCCAAGATGACTTCTTACAATGTCCAATAGGCCATGTCCATTGCTTAAAGCCATTTCATGGTTTGCTGTTGAACTTATAACAAAACGTAACTCCTTAACACATAAATTCCCACACGATCTGCCCCTACTTACTTCTCAAGCCTCAAGTTAAGCCTTTCTTTCCTCGTCTCGCCACTTTCTAGTTATAGAAGTAACCATCCCTCCCCCTATATGTCCCCTAAATGTTCTCAGCTTTCTCCCACCTTGTGCCTTCTGCTCTCTGCTTTGAACCGTCTTCTATACTCCCCACCCTTCCCTTGATGCATGCCTTTTTCTCCTTTAGGTTTCTGCTTAAATGATAGCAACCAGAAATACAAACATTCTCAAGGACATGAACTAAACGGAACTCACATGAAACTCATGCGCAACAGTGAGATGACAAAACATAAAAATAATTTGAAAAGGAGCTGAAAAATTGAGGCAAGAAACCAAGGGCAATATAAATCCCATTACAGACAACAGGGAGAAGAGCTGGCTTTGCGAGAAACTGAGACGTGGAGAGAGATTTGAGAAAGTCGAACAGAATGCAAACAGAAACAAGGCTAAAAGGTAAGAGGTATGTGATGACAGATGTGGAGATGAGGTGGCAGAGATCAATTTACAAACAACCAGTGTTCTGAAACAGAAAACATGTAAAAAGGAGCAGAAAAAAATATTCACAAAAGAATAGGAAAGGAAAATATTTCCTGAAGTGAGAAAACGGAATCTGCCTTTATTAGTCAGGGTCTTCAGAGAAACAGGATGAATAGGATAGAGAAAGATAATATATAGATACAGATATAGATATTGTAGATATAGATATAGATATCTCTATTTATAGAGATAGAGACAGAGAGATTTATACAGAGAGAGGGTAGAGACAGAGACAGAAATAGAGATATTGGGTGTCCCAAAAAACACGTATACACACTTTAGAGCTCAATTGATATTTCTTTCTTTTCAGCCAGACTGAGTTTTAAAAACAGGAAATTCATCCTAAAATGCTACTGGAAGTTTTAAAACACAGTTGAAGTACAAACACTGACTTCATAATTATTCAAAGTGTGTAGACAGGGTGTCCCCCCAAAAGATATATACATACTTTAACAGCTGATAATTCACTTAATTTTCACTCCTTGTCAGGTGTAATTAATTTGAAATAGTGGCGAAGCCAGACTACACTTTGAACAAAGAAAATTTATGCACTAGGCTTTCTTCTGGGGATACAGAAAAGATAAAGTTTATGGCATAAAACAGGCAACAGTGGACGCTCTGAGGGCACACAAATACCAAACGGAATGATCCTTGATGCTTGCGATTCCATTGCTTCACATGACTAGCAGGCCTGGACCAGAACGGTCATCAGTTTGGAAACAGGCACTGACAAAATAATTATTCATTCTACAGGTTCCTTTAAACGTTGAACATGACCTGTATGTTAATAAACACTGACTTTATAATCACGCAAAGTGTGTATACGCTTTTGGGACACCCTATGATAGGACCTTTACTGCAGAAGACGACTCGTCTGTTCATGGAGGCTGAGCAGTCCCAGGATCTGCTGTCTGGAAGTCAGAGACCCAGGGGAGCTGGTGATGTACACTCCGCTCTTGAACAAATCAGGGGTTACAAGTGCCCACCCCGTGCAATCAAAAACCTACGTGTAACTTTGCCTCTTCCGAATCCACTGTTGACCAGAAGTCTCACTGATCAAATAAACAGCCGATTAACACATATTTTGCGTTATATGTACTATATGTTGTATTCTTACAATAAATTAAGCTAAAGAAAAGAAAATGTTATCAAGAAAACCGTAAGGAAGAAAAAATACATTTTCAGTTTTTCTTGAAAACAATCTGGAAAAACAGACCTTTGGGGGTAGGAGTGGTGGTAGCTTAAGAGAGAGGAAACAGGAAGAGATTCAACAACATATATGCATACATGCATAATCTACTAACACAGACAATAGCATGGGGAAGGCCTGGAGTGGAGCGGGGTTTGGTGGAAGGGGGCAAAAAGGGAGAAAATAGGAGACATCTGTAATATTGTCAACAATAAAATAAAATTTTAAGAAGGAAAAAAAACACAAAAAAAGAAAACCCGTGTGTAAGTTCAAACTTGTACTATTCAAGAGTCAACGAAGTCGGGCTGAGTCGAAGACCTGAGGATCAGGGGCAGAGAGGGCAAGCGCCATTCAGTCTCAAGGCTCAAGGACCAGGAGCACCGACGCTCAGAGCAAGAGAAGGTGGCCGGCCAGCTCAGGCGGAGAGCACAGGGGTCCTTCTTCCACCTTTGTGTTCCAGTCAAGCCCTCAACCCACGGGACGAGGCCGCCCGACACTGGTGAGGGCGAGCTTCTGTACTCAACCAACTCAAATGCTAATATCTTCCAGAGACGCCATCGCAGACACGCCCAGAAATAATGTTCCCCAGCTGTCTGGACATCCTGCGTCGGCAAGCGGACACATAAATAACTATAGCAGTTACGTTATTCAAAACAGAATGCAAATTTATATGCAAAAAATCTCTCAAAACTTATACAAACAGGATGTAACTGTTTTGTACAAAATAAAAACATAGTAATACTAGGCTGAAAGATGTACCAATTAAGTATTCAAGAAGATGCCAATTAAAGTTAGGAAGGAGTGAAGCAAGCAACATAAATGTAATTCCTCAAAATGTTTCATGTATTTATAATCTTTAATCTCCTAACTTGATTAATGAAGAAAGTATTTAAAAATATTATTCAAAGTTGTAAAGGTAGCACTAGTTAGAAATTAAAAGACTATCTTTCATATGCCTCCTAAAGCAATAAACAATCTAAAGAAGCCAAAATACAAGATGAAAGAAAAACATCAAAAAAATAATAAGGCCAGAAAACATTAAATAGGATTACAAAATTGAAATGAAGCAGTTATTATAAAAATCAATGCAAATGGGATCAAAAACTAAAGCCATCTCTATGCTCTCAGGGACAAACCTGAAAGTCAAAGAATGGCCAGAGAGATACCAAGCAGCCGAAAATCAAAAGAAAGCAGGGTCTGCAATGCTAATTTGCAAACCAAGACAACACCGAATTCAAGAAGAAAAGCATTATTATGCTGAGGTTTAACAGTCATAATTAAGATGTATGTTTCATTCATTGTTACACACCAAACAATATGGCATCAAATAAAAGGAAAAGTAGTAGGAAATAAAAAGATAAATTATTTGAAACAAAAAAGGGGAGACTCTTTAACACTTTTCTTAAGTTACTAATGACTTTAATATATTAAAAATAAGTAAATAAACAAAAAAATCCCACTGGATTTAATATAATAGTTATTTATTTTCAAGTGTTTACATATTTTGCAAAAACTGGGTAACAAAATCTCAGTATATTCTAAGAAAACAAAAATGTATGGTACATTTTTTAAAAATATATTTTATTGATTTTTTACAGAGAGAAAGGGAGAGGACAGAGAATTAGAAACATCGATGAGAGAGAAACATCTATCAGCCGTCTCCTGCACACCTCCTACTGGTGTGCCCGAAACCAAGGTACGTGCCCCTCACCAGGATCGAACCTGGGACCCTTGAGTCTGCAGGCTGACACTCTATCCCCTGAGCCAAACCGGTTTCGGCTGTATGTAACATGTTTGCCATAATTCAATAAAATTAAAATTTAATAGCAAAGGAGAAAGAAAAAGAAAAAATTTCCATATATATAAAGTAGCTGAAAATAATGAAAAAGTTCATTAAATTCTCAGATGAAAACATCAACTTTAAATTCCTTTACTATAAATTATGAAAAAATAAAACAAATGAATTAGGCATCCAAATCAAGTATTTAGAAAAGTAATAATAAAATAAACACAAATAGCAAAAGTAAAGAATTAATAAAGATAAATGCAGATATAAATGAATCAGCAAACAAATGGGCAGAATTGGTTCTTTAAGAGAAAAGAAAAAAAAAACAGAGTAAAATAAAATACTTGCTAGACTAATGAAGAAAATCCCCCCCCCCAAAATTAGAAATAAGAATTGAAAAATAATTCACAAATACAAAGGGAGCTGGAAGAATTCGAAACAATATTTTGCACAGCTCTAACTAATACATTCGAAAACCTGGATGAAAAGTCACTTATATTTCTGTCCCCCAAGTCGCCAGCCGCCCTGACCCAGGGGACATCTGCTGGGGGCTTTGGGGGAAGCGTCTGCATTCCAGCTGAAGGACAAACACAGATGTCCTAGCCTCTCCTCTATTTCAAACACAGATGTGCTCCCCACACTGCTGAGGGAGAAGCCCGGACGCCCATAAACACCCCGCCCGGCTGAGCCACGGAGTGAACCACACCTTCTGCCTCCAGCCCTCTGGTTCCTGGAGAAAAAGGAACTTTCTCTTTGAGTCTCCATTACTAACGTTTTCTGTTATTTTTTAAAAATATATTTTATTGATTTTTTTACAGAGAGGAAGGGAGAGGGATAGAGAGAAACATCCCTGAGAGAGAGACATGGATCAGCTGCCTCCTGCACGCCCCCTACTGGGGATGTGCCCGCAACCAGGATACATGCCCTTGCCCGGAATCAAACCTGGGACCCTTGAGTTCTCAGGCCAATGCTCTATCCACTGAGCCAAACCTGTTTCGGCATAAAGTTTTCTATTATTTGCAATAAAATGAATTTCGGACTGGAGCATCTATATACTTTGTTACCATGACAAACCAATGCCTTGCATTTGTCCTAAAAACAGGATAAACGCAAGGCTGCTTCTAAGGCTACTTTCAGGTATCATTATGCTGGCAGTGCTAACCAATGCAATTAGACAGGCAAGCCAGAGATATGAACAATAAAAAGGAGAAAGCAAATTATCATCATTTTAGCTGCTAATAC
This sequence comes from Lasiurus borealis, assembly GCA_004026805.1. Lineage (NCBI taxonomy): Eukaryota > Metazoa > Chordata > Mammalia > Chiroptera > Vespertilionidae > Lasiurus > Lasiurus borealis. Next base: position 3,930 of record PVJN01037052.1, on the reverse strand, counting down.
TGACAGAATACCCAAATGAGTGAATTAAATGTAATTTAAAAAATATAATTTCATAAGATGGCTGGAAACAAAATATAAAAAATAAATGTTTGTACTATGTGAATACAATCGCTAAATAATGACTGTAATAGAAGGAAATATCCCATGGAGAATAGCAACAAATTGATAAAATAACTAGAAACACATTTGGAAAAACAAGGCTTAGAACTGTAAACGGGTACTTGTTCTTAAAACGTAACGCTTAGTATTTTATGTACGCTTTTTCTCTATAAATTATAAATTCAATACAACCTCAACAAAAAGAAAACTAGAGCATCGATGCTAAAGTAAACCAAACGGAAGTCATGAAGAAAAATATTCAATGGAACGAAGGGAACAGTACAGGTATTTAATCTTGAAGAAGCAAACCACAAACAAGATAAAGGAGTCCTAATCGTTTGTGTTTTAAATTGTGTAATGCAAAACGTGCTAGAAAATCAAGACAATACTAACAAAAACGAAATAGTACTGACATAATTTAACACAATTCTCTCAGAAATCGGCAGGTTAAATGAAGACACAAGTGTCATGGAAAACAGACATTCTATTCAAAACCATGTAATATTTCAAAATATCCCATATACCACAAAGAAGTCTCTGTTCCCACCGATAGAAATCATAAACGCCGTCTTCTCTGGCTATAATTCAATTAAACTAAAAATGAGTAACTCTAAAACTCGGGGCTTCAAACATTCTCTTCTAGATAACTCTTAAAAAGAAAATAAAAATAAAATTGTAGAATAGTTAAAGCGGACAGAAACCAAAGCACTACAAATGGAAGTTACTGCGATGTGGCCAAACGTCTGTTAAAAGGCAAGTGTATCGCCTTGAAAGCATTTACCAGGAAACAATGATGCCTCCACATAACAAATGACTCGGCACTCCACTCCAGATTCAGAAAAAGAACAAAAACAAAACGAGGAGAGACTAACGCGTTGACATCTTACCTGCACGATGCAATGAAAAATCACCGACCAGAGAAAGCAAAAAGGTAAACTTACTCAACATAATCAATAGCTGGTTCTCCAAACAGCTCTTTCAATGGATGGATCTCTGGCAGTGCTATCCATGAAAAAAAAAGAGAGAGAGAGAAAATATACATAAAAATGGTGTAAAACAAATAAGAGAAAAAATCACAGTCGAGGGAAAATATTTGGTGAGAAAACAGCTGCATGCTCTCTCTTTCTCAGTCGTTTTCTATAAATCTTCTCGGTGATGTGCAAAGAAGGGGCTCCCCGCTCTCCCTTCCTGTCGCCCCACGGAGTGAGCTGCACCCGCACCCCCGCCTGGGCACCCTGACCCTGTCCCCCTCCATCCGCGGGGACCCTGCCCGAGGCCCCGATGGTCCTGAACCTGCACACACCTCCTCCTCCCACACATACGCACCTACGGTAACTCTGTAAAAGCCTCGTCCGAAGGCCTCTCTAGCTTTTTAAAATGAACAAAGCAGCCGTGACCGGTGTGGCTCAGTGGACAGAGCGTCGGCCTGCGGACTGAGAAGTCCCGGGTTCGATTCCGGTTGGGGGCATGCACTTTGGTTGCAGGCACAACCCCAGTGGGGGGCATGCAGGAGGCGGCTGATGTCTCTCTCTCTCATCGATGTTTCTAACTCTCTATCCCTCTCCCTTCCTCTCTGTGAAAAATCAATAAGATATATTTTTAAAAAATAAAATGAATAAAAACCATGTCCCTGGCCAGGCCAAGAACTGTGTTCTTTTGTGGGTTAAGATGTGTGTGTGTGAGGCGAACGTGATAACCACTACACTATGGAAACGCGGTAGATATGTGTGTGTGTGTGTGTGTATGTGTGTATGTGTGTGTACATATATAGATAGATGTCTGTATATGTGTGTGTGTGTGTATATATATATAGATAGATGTCTGTATGTGTGTGTGTATGGACATATATATGTGTGTGTGTATATAGATAGATGTCTGTATATGTATGTGTGTGTATAGCGTGTGTATGGACATATGTGTGTGTGGACATATGTATGTGTGTGTATATAGATAGATGTCTGTGTGTGTGTGTGTGTGTATAGTGTGTGTGTATGGACATATGTGTGTATGTGTGTGTATATATAGATGTCTGTATATATGTGTCTCTGTATGTATAATGTGTGTATGGACATATGTGTGTGGACATATGTGTGTATGTGTGTATATAGATAGATAGTCTGTATATGTGTGTGTGTGTGTGTGTGTGTGTATAGAGTGTGTGTGTATGGACATGTGTGTGTATGTGTGTGTATAGAGATAGATGTCTGTATATATGTGTCTCTGTGTGTATAGTGTGTGTGTGGACATATGTGTGTATGTGTGTATATGGACATGTGTGTATGTGTGTATATAGATAGTCTGTATATGTGTGTGTATATATAGATAGATGTCTGTATATGTGTGTGTGTGTGTGTATAGTGTGTGTATGGACATATGTGTGTATGTGTGTGTATATAGACAGATAGATGTCTGTATATGTGTGTGAGTGTACAGTGTGTGTGTGTGTGTATGGACATATGTATACGTATAGTGTGTGTATGGACGTGTGTGTGTGCATGACTATGTATATATATATATATGTATATATATATATATTTTTTTTTAATTGATTTCAGAGAGGAAGGGGGAGGGAGAGACAGTCACCACGGGGGACGGAGCCTGCGCGCTGCGCGCTGACAGGGAAGGGACGCCGCCCGCCGCTCCCTGGGCCGCGCCGAGCCCCGCGCCCGAGGCAGGACAGGCGGTGCCGCTGCTCTGAAAGGGCTGGAGGGAGGCGGGCGGAAGGCACGTGGAGGGGAGGCTCACAGCGGCCTCGCTCGCAGCCTCAGGGAACCTGGCACCGGTGTGAGGCCGCGCTCCCGCCCGCCCGCCCGCCCGGCCCGGGACGCTGTCCGCGCGCTGAGGAGGGAGGGCCCGGGTGTGTAACGGCAAAGGGAAAGAAAAGGAAAAACTGCCACTGCTCATAAGCACAAACAGCGACACACAATGACAAAGCGCACGGGACGGCGCACTGCGACGGCGACGCGGCCGGGCCCACAGAGCGGCCACGCACCCGACTCACGCGCAGGGAGCGCTTCCCGCGCCGCCGGGCCGCCCTGGTCCTCGCCTCCCCGCGCTGGCGCTTCGGGGCCATTGGCGAGCGGGACAGGGGGCCCGAACGCCGCCCCAACGCGGAGGAGCCAGCCGGCCGCCAGTCACACGGGGCGACGACAGCCAAGATGGCGACGGAGCGGCTGCCTCACCGCCGCGCGGAGAGGGTTGACGTAGGAGCATGCGCACTGACGCTGCACAGGGATGACTGACGTAGAATGTAGGGGCTTCTGCACTGACGCTGCACAGGGATGACTGACGTAGAACGTAGGGGCATGCGCACTGACGCTGCACAGGGATGATGGACGTAGGAGCGTGCACTGACGCTGCACAGGGATGACGGACGTAGGAGCGTGCACTGACGCTGCACAGGGATGACTGACGTAGAACGTAGGGGCATGCGCACTGACGCTGCACAGGGATGATGGACGTAGGAGCGTGCACTGACGCTGCACAGGGATGATGGACGTAGGAGCGTGCACTGACGCTGCACAGGGATGACTAACGTAGAACGTAGGAGCGCGTGCACTGACGCTGCGCAGGGATGATGGACGTAGAACGTAGGAGCGTGCACTGGCGCTGCACAGGGATGACGGACGTAGGAGCGCGTGCACTGACGCTGCACAGGGATGACTGACGTAGAACGTAGGGGAGCGTGCACTGACGCTGCACAGGGATGATGGACGTAGGGGCGAGTGCACTGACGCTGCACAGGGATGATGGACGTAGAACGTAGGGGAGCGTGCACTGACGCTGCACAGGGATGATGGACATAGGAGCGTGTGCACTGACGCTGCACAG
>PVJN01037051.1:0-21147 GCA_004026805.1 Lasiurus borealis | reverse complement strand
TCTTCCCCCCATTTGTTTTATTTTTTATTTTATTTTATTTTTTAATATATTTTATTGATTTTTTACAGAGAGGAAGGGAGAGAGATAGTTAGAAACATCGATGAGAGAGAGACATTGATCAGCTGCCTCCTGCACACCCCACACTGGAGATGTGCCTGCAACCAAGGTACATACCCTTGACCGGAATCGAACCTGGGACCTTTCAGTCCACAGGCCGACGCTCTATCCACTGAGCCAAACCGGTTTCGGCTATTTTTTATTTTATTGATTTTCTACAGAGAGGAAGAGAGAGGGATAGACTGTTAGAAACATTGATGAGACAGAGACATCAATCAGCCACCTCCTGCACGCCCCCCACTGGGGATGTGCCCCGACACCAGGATACATGCCCTTGACAGGAATCGAACCCGGGACCCCTCAGTCCACAGGCTGATGCTCTATCCACTGAGCCAAACCGGTTTCAGCCTAATTCTAACTTCTGACCTCTTCCCAGCGCATGACTGCTGCCAAGCTTTCCGCGCCCTGGGCCGGAGGCTCCTGTATGACTTGGCGGGCCCTGTGTTGAGGAGAGGACATGTAGGGATGCCTGTTGCAAAAAGCCTGCTGAGAAATCCCCAAACCCAAGTCCTAACCTCTGGGCTGTGGCTCTAATCTCTGAGTAACCTTGGAAAAGTCCCTTCCCTTCCCTGAGTCTATTATTATTATTATTAAATATATATTTTTTAATTTCAGAGAGGAAGAGAGAGAGAGAAACTTCAATGATGAGAATCATTGATCGACTGCCTCCTGCATGCCCCTCACTGGGGATCGAGCCGAGCATGTGCCTTTGACCGGACTCGAACCTGGGACTCTTCAGTGCGCAGGCAGGCAGACCCTCTATCCACTGAGCCAAACCGGCGAGGGCCTGAATCTCTTCTCTGTGCTGGTGATCCTGGATAGGCATTCTGTGGCTCCCAGGTTGTGGGCTGTGAACCCCTAGGAAGCCAAGAACTTACTGGGGGTGGGGCCTGGGAATTCTTCCATGCAGGAGTGTGGGTTTTTTTTAAGTCAAACAATCTTGTGTAAAAGTATAACTTTCCATGCTTTATCTCACCCACAACCCAGGACTCTGGGACCCAGGGACTGAGTAACAGACCCCATTTCACAGCTCATGAGAGGTGGGTCACTTACTTGCCTTAGGCCACATACCCAGTCCGTGGCAGAGCAAAGCGTCTGACTTCCCAGCTCACCTTCTCAGCCACCACCCAGCCCACCTCCACGCTGAGCTTTGGAAAGCCCCCGCCGGGGGGACCTCCCGGCGGTGACGTTCAAGCCCATCAGTCGGTCACCAGATCGTTTGCAAGCAGGCCATGTGATGCACAGTGGCCACGGGATGCACCGGGTGGCGGGTGTTCCATGTTCGTGGACAGGTTCTGAAACAGGGCTGTGTGTCGGGTGTTTTCCAGCGGGGCTTACCTTTGAGTTCTTCCGTTCTCTCCTGGACAAGGAAAGTGAGGGGAGCAGCTTGGGGGTGGGGAACTCTAGCAGCGGCTGAGGAAGTTCCCCAGACGGAGCCTGCGCGGGTCAGCGTGGGGCACCCTGGGTCCTGAGCCCGGGGCACAGGAGGGAGAGGCCGGATAGGGCTAGCGGTCCTGCTGGCAGAGGCTTCTGAGGAGCAGTGGTTCTCTAAGCGACGTCCCCTGACCAGCAGCAGCTGCACCATCCGGGAACCTGATAGGGTAGCAGAGAGGGAGTGTAGTCCAGCAAAGCAGCGGTTCTCAACCTGTGGGTTGCGACCCCTTTGGGGGGTTGAACAACCCTTTCACTGGGGTCACCTAAAACATCCTGCATATCAGATATTTACATTACGATTCATTCACAGTAGCACAATGACAGTTATGAAGTAGCAACGAAAATAATTTTATGGTTGGGGGTCACCATAAGATGAGGAGCTGTGTTAAAGGATCGCGGCATTAGGAAGGTTGAGAACCACTGCAGCAAAGGAATGGTGAACCTATGATCCCCCTTATCTTTAGACATCTTTTTTTTTTTTAATATATTTTATTGATCTTTCACACAGAGGAAGGGAGGGGGATAGAAAGTCAGAAACATCGATGAGAGAGAGACATCGATCAGCCGCCTCCTGCACACCCCACACTGGAGATGTGCCCGCAAGCAAGGTACATGCCCTGGACGGGAATCGAACACGGGACCTTTCAGTCCGCAAGCCAACGCTCTATCCACTGAGCCAAACCGGTTTTAGCTCCCATAGATTTTGAGAGAGAATGGAAGGAAGGGAGGGAAGAAGGGAGAGAGGAAGAGAGAGAGAAACATCCATGTGAGAGAAACACATCCACAGGTTGCCTCCCACACTCACCCCAACCGGGGCTGGGGATGAGCCTGCTGCAACCAAGGTAGGTGCCCTTGCCTGGAATCGAACCCAGGGCCCTTCGAAGCAGCTGAGCCAGGAGGGGATTGAGCAGGCCTTGGGCAGGGGAGAGGGCTAGGTGACTGGGGACAGAGCTGAAGCCAGATGGGAGTAGGCTTCCGGGTGGACAGAGGGCAGCAGTAGCCGGAGGGAGGGGACGGGAGGGTTTTCCTCTCTTCTTCTCTAAGGTGGAGAGATGGGACACATTTACATGCTAATAAAGATCTTGGATGAGATCTGGGTGGCGCTCAGCCTCAGATAGCTGCAGGGACAAAGCCTCGTTCTCGGTTTTCCTGGAGAAATACCTGGGCTTTGATCTTCTCTCCGGACTGGACTGTTCTGCTCCCAGGCAGAATGCGTCCAGTGCCAGCCCCGTGGAGGGGACCCACTCTTCCCGCTGCCCATTCCTACCCCCCACCCCCACCCAGGCCTCCTCAGGATTCTCTCTTCCCCCCGGGGGGCAGGGAGGGGGGAGTAAACCATATCTTCACTGGTTGCTTCAGGGCCTCCACACACCTCCGCCCAGGAATTTGCCGGCCAGGTCAGTGTCCTGCTTTGGACAAGGGCACCGAGGTCGTTCCTCGTTCTACAGCATTTCCGGGTGTAAGGGGCCCCCTAGGCCTGAGAACTCCCCTGGGACCGGCAGGGCGACGCCGCTGAGGACGGCCAGGCAGGCGGGTCTGTTCTGAGGCCCTGGGATCTGGAGTTCCCGAGGCCCCTTTTCAACCCTGCCTTCTGGCCAGCAAGCAGTTGCTATTAGACCTGAGCCGACACATCTACTGACATTGGAAGCAGAGGATCACTCCCTGGTGTCTGTCTGTCTGTCTGTCTCTCTCTCTCTCTCTCTCTCTCTCCCGTCCATTTCTTTGTTCAACAAATATCTGAGGCCCTGGTGGGATAGTTCAACTGGTTAGAGCATCATCCAGATACACAAAAATTGCAGGTTTGATCTCTAGTCAGGTCACATGCAAGAATCAACCATAGCCCTAACTGGTGTGGCTCAGTGGATAGAGCATCAGCCTGCGGACTGAAAGATCCCAGGTTCGATTCCGGTCAAGGGCATGTACCTTGGTGGCGGGCACATACCCAGTGGGGAGTGTGCAGGAGGCAGCTGATGGATGTCTCTCTCTCATGGATGTTTCTAACTCCCTATCCTTCTCCCTTCCTCTCTGTAAAAAAATAAAATAAAAAATAATATATATATATATATATATATATATATATATATATATATATATATATAATATGAGGTCAGAGGAGCCGGAACTGGGGTCCTGTGTGCCAGGGTGAGGACAGTGTCTTTCATGCTGGTAAAAAGAGCAGCCGCAGAGGGTGCTGAGCTGCGGATCTGAGCTGACCTAGTTTTGAAAGACGGCTGCAAGGAGAGGCGGTAGGAGAGGGGGGCTGGCAGCAGGAATCCCCGGATGAGAAGGATGTTGCCATAGTCCAGGCCGGAGATGATGTGGGTTGGACTACTTGCAAAGGTGGAGAGAAGCCCTAGCTGGTTTGGCTCAGGGGAGGGACAGAGCGTCAGCCTGTGGACTGAAGGGTCCTGAGTTCGATTCCAGGCAAGGGCACAGGTCTGGGTTGCTGGCTCCATCCTCAGGAGGGAGCGTGCAGGAGGCAGCCTATCAATGATTCTTTCTCATCATTGATGTTTCTCTCTCTCTCTCTCCCTCTACATTCCTCTCTGAAATCAATAAAAAAAATACATATTTTTTCAAAAAGTAGAGAGAAGTATTACCTGTACACACTGATGGTAAAGAACAAAAATTCAAGCCAGTGGCCGAAACCGGTTTGGCTCAGTGGATGGAGCGTCGGCCTACGGACTGAAAGGTCTTGGGTTCTATTTCAGTCAAGGGCATGTACCTTGGTTTCGGGCACATCCCCAGTAGGAGGTGTGCAGGAGGCAGCTGATTGATGTCTCTCTCTCTCATCGATGTTTCTGACCCTCTATCCCTCTTCCTTCCTCTCTGTAAAAAATCAGTAAAATATATTTTTAAAAAATTCAATCCTGGCTTTATTGAGCAGTTCATGAATCAGGCCGAGTCTAATCCTGCCAGCACAGAGGAGCCCCGGAGAAGCTGTCAATGGGACAGGATGGACGGCTGTTCAGGGCAGAAACTGGGTGGGACAAGAAAGTTCTTAGCAAAAGAAAGGAAAGGATTGCTCCGGCAGGTGTGGCTCAGTTAGTTGAATTTCCTCCTGTGCACCAAGGGGTCACCAGTTCAGTTCCCTGTCCGGGCACATCCCCAGGCTGCAGGCTTGATCCCCAGTAAGGGGGTGTGCAGGAGGCAGCCTATCAGTGTTTCTCTCTCCCTCTGTCCTTCTCCCTTCTTCTCTCTAAAATCAACTTCAAAGAAAGAAAAGAGCCGAAACCGGTTTGGCTCATTGTATAGAGCGTCAGCCTGCGGACTGAAAGGTCCCAGGTTCGATTCCAGTCAAGGGCATGTATCCTGGTTGCGGGCACATCTCCAGTGGGAGTTGTGCAGGAGGCGGCTGATCGATGTCTCTCTCTCATTGATGTTTCTGACTCTCTATTCCTCTCCCTTCCTCTCTGTAAAAAATCAATAAAATATTAAAGAAAGAAAGAAAGAAAGGATTGTTTCAGGCAAACACACCTCAGCTTCCCGGAGAGAGGGAGCAGGGACGGAGTCGACCCCTGACACATGGCCTCCTCATTCTGACCAGAAAACTCCCGGCTGACCCCTTAGGAGGCCATTCCTGGAGAAGTTGCTATGAGGGTCAGGTATTCAGTCACAGGCTTTAGTAGAAGTGACTCCGTGTTGGGGCTGTGGTTTTCTCTTTAACGACAATTATTTCCAAAACACAGGGCACAGCCTTCACGGTCTCACATCCCGGACAGATTGGGTATGTCTGGATGGCATACTCCTAGACCCTCCATAAATGTCATTAAAGCTAATAAATGGGAAAAAAGAATCACACAGCGCTCAAATTTGCACAACTCGCTTTTGTAATGAAATCAAAGCCCTCTCAGTCTTTCCCTTTCAGAGATGCTCACACTCCCAGGAGGAGGAGGGAGAGGGAGGGGGAAGGGCTGTGATAGCAAATACCGAAGGAGGAGCTGAGGACAGTCCTAATCTCCGGGCAGAGAGAATGTTATCTCTGATGGGGATCAGGGCCTATCTGCCTGGTGTTTTGCCAAGAGCTTTGGAGGTTTCTTGAGGAGAGCAGGGCGGGGATGGGGCAGAGGGGCCCTCCGAGGTGCTGGACCGCCCAGGAGACCAACCCTGCCCTTGAGACAATCTGGATTCCAGTCCCCACACTGCCTCTCCTTGGCTGGAAGGCCCGAGAGTGAGTCTGTTTTCCTGAAAGATGGGGATCCAGATGCCTATTCCGAACAATACAATTAAGTCGGAAGTACACCGATGTTCCTTTTCTTTTTCTTTCTTTCTTTTTTTAAATATTTTATTGATTTTTTACAGAGAGGAAGGGAGAGATATAGTAAATCAGAAACATTGATGAGAGAGAGACATCGATCTGCCACCTCTTGCACGCCCCTCAGTGGAGATGTGCCCGCAAGCAAGGTACATGCCCCCAACAGGAATCGAACCTGGGACCTTCCAGTCTGGAAGCTGACACTCTATCCACTGAGCCAAACCGGTCTCGGCTTCTTATTCTTTTTTAATATTTGTATTGATTTCAGAGAGGAAGGGAGATGGAGAGAGACAGAAACATCAATAATGAGAGAGAATCATTGATTGGCTGCCTCCTGCACACCCCCACGGGGGATCGAGCCCGCAACCTGGGAATATGCCCTGACCGGAAATTGAACCAGTGACCTCTTCGTTCCTGGGTCAACATTCAACCACTGAGCTACCCCCGGCTGGGTTCTTTTTTTTTTTTTATGTATTTTTATTGATTTCAGAGAGGAAGGGAGAGGGAGAAAAAGATAGAAACATCAGTGATAAGAGAGAATCATGAATTCGCTGCCTCCTGCATCCCCCCTACTGGAGATCCAGCTGGCAACCCGGGCACGTGTCCTGACGGGCAATCAAACAGTGACTTCCTGGTTCATAGGCTGATGCTCAACCACTGAGCCACACCAGCCAAGCCTCAATAAATGTAGTAAACATCCATCGCTGCACATAGTTAATTTTTGTGTGTGTGATGAGAACTTTCAAGATAGACTCCCTTAGCAACTTGGAAATATACAATACAGTATTGTTCACTCTGTCACCACGCTGTGCGTTACATCCCCAGAATTACTCATTTCATAACTGCAAGTCTGTACCTTTTGACCACTTTCCCCTATTTCCCCCAGAAACAAGATTTTTAAATATATATATATATATGTACATATATATATATATATATTATTGATTTCAGAGAGGCAGGGAGAGAGAGGGAGTGACAGAAGCATCAATGATGAGAGAGAAGCATTGATTGGCAGATTCCCGCACGCCCCAGACCGTAGATCTAAGTGTGACCTCCTGGTTCAGAGGTCAGTGCTCAACCACTCAGCTATGCCAGACAGGCAGATGTATTTATTTATTTATTTATTTAAATAGATTTTTATTGATTTCAGAGGGGAAGGAAGAGGGAGAGAGAGAGATAGAAACACCCATGATGAGAGGGAAGCATGGGTCGGCTTGACCCACACTGGGGATTGAGCCCACCAATCCGGGCATGTGCCCTTGACCGGAATCAGACCTGGGACCCTTTAGTCCTCAGATTGATGCTCTATCCACTGAGGCAAATCAGTGAGGGCCAGATTTTTTTAAAAATATATTTTATTGATTTTTTTACAGAGAGGAAGAGAGAATGATAGAGAATTAGATACATGGATGAGAGAGACATCGATCAGCTGCCTCTTGCACGCCCCCTACTGGGGATATGCCCGCAACCAGGATACATGCCCTTGACTGGAATCGAACCCAGGATCCTTTAGTCCGAAGGCCGATACTCTATCCACTGAGCCAAATCGGTTTCGGCTAGGTTTTTTTTTTTTTTTTTTTAAACAAAAATGTGGACTCCACCAACCTACCTGCCGCACAGAGTTTCTCTAAACTGAATTGGGAGAGTGTGTGTGTGTGTGTGTGTGTGTGTGTGTGTGTATGAGTGTGTGTGTACAGCACTGTGCCCTGGGGCTCTGAACCCCCACCTCTACTCCCACCCCCATTTTCCTTTGCTCTGTGGCCAGCTGAGGAGGAGAGGGGTGCCCTTCTTCCCGCCCTCAGTGAGGCGAGGGGTGACTCACCGCAGTGAGGCTGCTGTCCTCTGTGTCACCGAAGAAGCTTCAGGCACCCTCAGAGCAGCAGGAGGCGTCCATGGAGGCTCCGAGGCAGAGAGTCAGACGGAGAGGGCGTGGGCCCCCTGGACGCACCTCAATTGCAACGGCAGTCACCCCATTTCCTGCTGGATGAGTTACCCCTGATCAAGCTGAACTGGCCCGCCTGGTGGCTGCGTCTGCTTCTGGCCTGAGGATGGCAGGGCGCCACCTGCCTCAGAACAGACGTGCCAAGGACTAGAAGGAGAGACGGGCTCACCCATTGCCTAGGAGACCGTGGTAGGAACCAAAGTTGGTCAGAGTATCAGCTTCCAGGTGCTCGTTTCATTTCTCACTCCGAAGCTCTGGAACAGGAGACATCTGAAGGCTGAGGTGCCCCCTCTTAATATAGCAGGTACATATAATTTTTAAATTGATTATAGGTAATTTAAAAAAAAATTTAAAATATATTTTATTGATTTTTCACAGAGAGGAAGGGAAAGGGATAAAAAGCCAGAAACATCGATGAGAGAGAGACATCGATCAGCCACCTCCTGCACGCCCCCTACTGGGGATGTGCCCGCAACCAAGGTACATGCCTTTGGCCGGAATCGAACCTGGGACCCCTCAGTCCGCAGGCCGACGCTCTATCCACTGAGCCAAACCGGTTTCGGCATAGGTAATTTTTAAAAATTAATTTCTGGGAGGAAGGGAGAGAGAGAGAGAGATAGAAACGCCAGTGATAAAAGAGAATCATTGATCAGCTGCTTCCTGGATGCCCCACAATGGAGATCAAGTCCACAACCTGGGTATGTGCTCTGACCAGGAATCGAACCGTGACCTCCTGGTTCATAGGTCGACACTCAGCCACTGAACCACACCAGCTCGGCTGAGAACCCCGCTCTTGATGGTAACCGTGGTAACGGCTAACCATAATGCAGTCCTCACTGTGCCAGGGCCTGCTTCAGACTCATTGTCTCCTTTATCACCCTAATCCTGTGGGGCAGGTACCATTGTGTACGTTCCCATTTTACAGATGAGTAAACTGAGGCACAGAGAGAGGTGAAAGAGCTTGCTCTAAGCTACACAGCCAGCCAGTCAGTGTCAGGCCCGCCTTCAGCCCCGTCAGCCCTTTGTCAGAGGTTTGGGGTGGGGACGGGCCCTGAAGGACAGGTGGTGGTGAGTTCCAACGGGAACCCTGGGGTTTCCGAATCCGAAGGACCCCAGCAAATCCTCCCGCTGGACGGGAAGGGAACCTGAGGCCCAGAGGGGGAAAGAGACCTGTGTGAGATGCACAGCAAGCAGACTACCAGAGCCATTCTCTCCTTGTGGCCGGTACCCTGCTGGGGGCCGCAAGCAGAGAAGAGAAGAAACGCTCTTGGAACGCTCGGCTGGGCCTTGGGAGACTTCTCTCTCATCTCCATTAAACTGTGTGAAGCCCTGACTGGTGTGGCTCAGTGGATAGAGCGTCAGCCTGCAGACTCAAGGGTCCCAGGTTCGATTCCGGTCAAGGGCATGGACCTTGGTGGCGGCCACATCCCCAGCAGGAGGTGTGCAGGAGGCAGCTGATTGATGTTTTTCTCTCATCGATGTTTCTAGCTCTCTATCCTCTCCCTTCCTCTCTTTAAAAAAATCAATAAAATGTTTTTTTTTTAAAGAAATATCCGAATTTGTAAATAATTAGAATAAATAAATAAATAAGTAAGTAAAATGCAGGGTAGTGCACTGGCTGAGTAGCACAGTTGCTTGGAGCATTGTCCCAATGCGCCAGGGTTGTGGGTTCGATCCCCTGTCAGGGCACTTACAGGAACCCAATGAATGCATAGATAAGTGAAACAGCAAATCAATCTCTCTTTCTCTAATCAATAAAATAAATGCCCAGACGGCATGGCTCAGTGGTTGAGCACTGACCTATGAACCAGGAGGTCACGGTTTCATTCCCTAGCCAGGGCACAGGTCCAGGCTGTGGGCTCAATCCCCTGTGTGGGGTGTGCAGGAGACAGCCGATCAATGATTCTAATCATTCATGGTTCTATCTCTCCCTCTCCCTTCCTCTCTGAAATCAATGCAAATATATATATTTAAAAAATGAAAATCCCTTTATAAATAAATACATGAATAAATAAAGCTCAGGGTAGGGAATGTATGTCAATACTTTGCTAGAATGGCTCGCAGAACGCAGGGAAACGCGTTTGCCAGCTTACTACAAAGGATAAAGGGTGCAGATGAGCAGCCAGCTACAGACGTACATCAAGGGAGGTACAGAAGGACCCCGAGGGCAGGAGCGCCTGTCCCGGTGTGGTTGGGTGCATCGCCTTCCTAGTACAGGGACCTGTTCCCCAGCTCAGACTCTCCCAGCCATGCCCTGTTAGGACTTTCATGGCAGCTTCGTCACGCGGGCAGGATCAACGATTAACTCCTTCTTCCTCTTCCTTCCCCGGAGGCCGGAGGATGGCTCTGTAAATGCCAAGCTTCTCCTCCCGGCCTGGTCTCCATTCTCCTGACCAGCCCCATGCCGGAGCCCGCCCGCCCAGAGTCGCTGCATTAGAACAAAGACACTTGGGTCTGTGGGGGACTCCGACCAATCGATCACAGACACTACAGCTGTGACTAATGGAGTGCCAGATGTAGGTTAGATCGTGCAAATCCAGATTTGGCAATAATTTACTGCTACGATACAATGAAAAACATTTCTTTAAAAAATTATATATAGCCGAGACCGGTTTGGCTCAGTGGATAGAGCGTTGGCCTGCAGACTGAAGGGTCCCGGGTTCGATTCCGGTCGGGGGCATGTACCTTGCTTGCGGACACATCTCCACTGTGGGGCGTGCAGGAGGCGGCTGATTGATGTCTCTCTCTCATCGATGGTTCTGACTTTCTGTCTCTCGCTCTTCCTCTCTGTAAAGAAATCAATAAAATATAATAAAATAATATATATATATAATTTTTTATTTTTGTTAAATTTATTAATTTTTACAGAGAGAAAGGGAGAGGGATAGAGAGTTAGAAACATCGAGGAGAGACATCGATCAGCCACCTCCTGCACACCCCCCACGGGGGATGTGCCCGCAACCAGGATACATGCCCTTGACCGGAATCGAACCCAGGACCCTTCAGTCTACAGGCCAACGCTCTATCCACTGAGCCAAACCGGTCTCGGCTATATATAATTTTTTAAAGAAATGTTTTTCATTGTATCGTAGCAGTAAATTATTGCCAAATCTGGATTTGCACGATCTAACCTACATCTGGCACTCCATTAGTCACAGCTGTAGTGTCTGTGATCGATTGGTCGGAGTCCCCCACAGACCCAAGTGTCTTTGTTCTAATGCAGCGACTCTGGGCGGGCGGGCTCCGGCATGGGGCTGGTCAGGAGAATGGAGACCAGGCCGGGAGGAGAAGCTTGGCATTTACAGAGCCATCCTCCGGCCTCCGGGGAAGGAAGAGGAAGAAGGAGTTAATCGTTGATCCTGCCCGCGTGACGAAGCTGCCATGAAAGTCCTAACAGGGCATGGCTGGGAGAGTCTGAGCTGGGGAACAGGTCCCTGTACTAGGAAGGCGATGCACCCAACCACACCGGGACAGGCGCTCCTGCCCTCGGGGTCCTTCTGTACCTCCCTTGATGTACGTCTGTAGCTGGCTGCTCATCTGCACCCTTTATCCTTTGTAGTAAGCTGGCAAACGCGTTTCCCTGCGTTCTGCGAGCCATTCTAGCAAAGTATTGACATACATTCCCTACCCTGAGCTTTATTTATTCATGTATTTATTTATAAAGGGATTTTCATTTTTTAAATATATATATTTGCATTGATTTCAGAGAGGAAGGGAGAGGGAGAGATAGAACCATGAATGATTAGAATCATTGATCGGCTGTCTCCTGCACACCCCACACAGGGGATTGAGCCCACAGCCTGGACCTGTGCCCTGGCTAGGGAATGAAACCGTGACCTCCTGGTTCATAGGTCAGTGCTCAACCACTGAGCCATGCCGTCTGGGCATTTATTTTATTGATTAGAGAAAGAGAGATTGATTTGCTGTTTCACTTATCTATGCATTCATTGGGTTCCTGTAAGTGCCCTGACAGGGGATCGAACCCACAACCCTGGCGCATTGGGACAATGCTCCAAGCAACTGTGCTACTCAGCCAGTGCACTACCCTGCATTTTACTTACTTATTTATTTATTTATTCTAATTATTTACAAATTCGGATATTTCTTTAAAAAAAAAACATTTTATTGATTTTTTTAAAGAGAGGAAGGGAGAGGATAGAGAGCTAGAAACATCGATGAGAGAAAAACATCAATCAGCTGCCTCCTGCACACCTCCTGCTGGGGATGTGGCCGCCACCAAGGTCCATGCCCTTGACCGGAATCGAACCTGGGACCCTTGAGTCTGCAGGCTGACGCTCTATCCACTGAGCCACACCAGTCAGGGCTTCACACAGTTTAATGGAGATGAGAGAGAAGTCTCCCAAGGCCCAGCCGAGCGTTCCAAGAGCGTTTCTTCTCTTCTCTGCTTGCGGCCCCCAGCAGGGTACCGGCCACAAGGAGAGAATGGCTCTGGTAGTCTGCTTGCTGTGCATCTCACACAGGTCTCTTTCCCCCTCTGGGCCTCAGGTTCCCTTCCCGTCCAGCGGGAGGATTTGCTGGGGTCCTTCGGATTCGGAAACCCCAGGGTTCCCGTTGGAACTCACCACCACCTGTCCTTCAGGGCCCGTCCCCACCCCAAACCTCTGACAAAGGGCTGACGGGGCTGAAGGCGGGCCTGACACTGACTGGCTGGCTGTGTAGCTTAGAGCAAGCTCTTTCACCTCTCTCTGTGCCTCAGTTTACTCATCTGTAAAATGGGAACGTACACAATGGTACCTGCCCCACAGGATTAGGGTGATAAAGGAGACAATGAGTCTGAAGCAGGCCCTGGCACAGTGAGGACTGCATTATGGTTAGCCGTTACCACGGTTACCATCAAGAGCGGGGTTCTCAGCCGAGCTGGTGTGGTTCAGTGGCTGAGTGTCGACCTATGAACCAGGAGGTCACGGTTCGATTCCTGGTCAGAGCACATACCCAGGTTGTGGACTTGATCTCCATTGTGGGGCATCCAGGAAGCAGCTGATCAATGATTCTCTTTTATCACTGGCGTTTCTATCTCTCTCTCTCTCTCCCTTCCTCCCAGAAATTAATTTTTAAAAATTACCTATGCCGAAACCGGTTTGGCTCAGTGGATAGAGCGTCGGCCTGCGGACTGAGGGGTCCCAGGTTCGATTCCGGCCAAAGGCATGTACCTTGGTTGCGGGCACATCCCCAGTAGGGGGCGTGCAGGAGGTGGCTGATCGATGTCTCTCTCTCATCGATGTTTCTGGCTTTTTATCCCTTTCCCTTCCTCTCTGTGAAAAATCAATAAAATATATTTTAAATTTTTTTTTAAATTACCTATAATCAATTTAAAAATTATATGTACCTGCTATATTAAGAGGGGGCACCTCAGCCTTCAGATGTCTCCTGTTCCAGAGCTTCGGAGTGAGAAATGAAACGAGCACCTGGAAGCTGATACTCTGACCAACTTTGGTTCCTACCACGGTCTCCTAGGCAATGGGTGAGCCCGTCTCTCCTTCTAGTCCTTGGCACGTCTGTTCTGAGGCAGGTGGCGCCCTGCCATCCTCAGGCCAGAAGCAGACGCAGCCACCAGGCGGGCCAGTTCAGCTTGATCAGGGGTAACTCATCCAGCAGGAAATGGGGTGACTGCCGTTGCAATTGAGGTGCGTCCAGGGGGCCCACGCCCTCTCCGTCTGACTCTCTGCCTCGGAGCCTCCATGGACGCCTCCTGCTGCTCTGAGGGTGCCTGAAGCTTCTTCGGTGACACAGAGGACAGCAGCCTCACTGCGGTGAGTCACCCCTCGCCTCACTGAGGGCGGGAAGAAGGGCACCCCTCTCCTCCTCAGCTGGCCACAGAGCAAAGGAAAATGGGGGTGGGAGTAGAGGTGGGGGTTCAGAGCCCCAGGGCACAGTGCTGTACACACACACTCATACACACACACACACACACACACACACACACACACTCTCCCAATTCAGTTTAGAGAAACTCTGTGCGGCAGGTAGGTTGGTGGAGTCCACATTTTTGTTTAAAAAAAAAAAAAAAAAAACCTAGCCGAAACCGATTTGGCTCAGTGGATAGAGTATCGGCCTTCGGACTAAAGGATCCTGGGTTCGATTCCAGTCAAGGGCATGTATCCTGGTTGCGGGCATATCCCCAGTAGGGGGCGTGCAAGAGGCAGCTGATCGATGTCTCTCTCATCCATGTATCTAATTCTCTATCATTCTCTCTTCCTCTCTGTAAAAAAATCAATAAAATATATTTTTAAAAAAATCTGGCCCTCACTGATTTGCCTCAGTGGATAGAGCATCAATCTGAGGACTAAAGGGTCCCAGGTCTGATTCCGGTCAAGGGCACATGCCCGGATTGGTGGGCTCAATCCCCAGTGTGGGTCAAGCCGACCCATGCTTCCCTCTCATCATGGGTGTTTCTATCTCTCTCTCTCCCTCTTCCTTCCCCTCTGAAATCAATAAAAATCTATTTAAATAAATAAATAAATAAATACATCTGCCTGTCTGGCATAGCTGAGTGGTTGAGCACTGACCTCTGAACCAGGAGGTCACACTTAGATCTACGGTCTGGGGCGTGCGGGAATCTGCCAATCAATGCTTCTCTCTCATCATTGATGCTTCTGTCACTCCCTCTCTCTCCCTGCCTCTCTGAAATCAATAATATATATATATATATATGTACATATATATATATATATTTAAAAATCTTGTTTCTGGGGGAAATAGGGGAAAGTGGTCAAAAGGTACAGACTTGCAGTTATGAAATGAGTAATTCTGGGGATGTAACGCACAGCGTGGTGACAGAGTGAACAATACTGTATTGTATATTTCCAAGTTGCTAAGGGAGTCTATCTTGAAAGTTCTCATCACACACACAAAAATTAACTATGTGCAGCGATGGATGTTTACTACATTTATTGAGGCTTGGCTGGTGTGGCTCAGTGGTTGAGCATCAGCCTATGAACCAGGAAGTCACTGTTTGATTGCCCGTCAGGACACGTGCCCGGGTTGCCAGCTGGATCTCCAGTAGGGGGGATGCAGGAGGCAGCGAATTCATGATTCTCTCTTATCACTGATGTTTCTATCTTTTTCTCCCTCTCCCTTCCTCTCTGAAATCAATAAAAATACATAAAAAAAAAAAAAGAACCCAGCCGGGGGTAGCTCAGTGGTTGAATGTTGACCCAGGAACGAAGAGGTCACTGGTTCAATTTCCGGTCAGGGCATATTCCCAGGTTGCGGGCTCGATCCCCCGTGGGGGTGTGCAGGAGGCAGCCAATCAATGATTCTCTCTCATTATTGATGTTTCTGTCTCTCTCCATCTCCCTTCCTCTCTGAAATCAATACAAATATTAAAAAAGAATAAGAAGCCGAGACCGGTTTGGCTCAGTGGATAGAGTGTCAGCTTCCAGACTGGAAGGTCCCAGGTTCGATTCCTGTTGGGGGCATGTACCTTGCTTGCGGGCACATCTCCACTGAGGGGCGTGCAAGAGGTGGCAGATCGATGTCTCTCTCTCATCAATGTTTCTGATTTACTATATCTCTCCCTTCCTCTCTGTAAAAAATCAATAAAATATTTAAAAAAAGAAAGAAAGAAAAAGAAAAGGAACATCGGTGTACTTCCGACTTAATTGTATTGTTCGGAATAGGCATCTGGATCCCCATCTTTCAGGAAAACAGACTCACTCTCGGGCCTTCCAGCCAAGGAGAGGCAGTGTGGGGACTGGAATCCAGATTGTCTCAAGGGCAGGGTTGGTCTCCTGGGCGGTCCAGCACCTCGGAGGGCCCCTCTGCCCCATCCCCGCCCTGCTCTCCTCAAGAAACCTCCAAAGCTCTTGGCAAAACACCAGGCAGATAGGCCCTGATCCCCATCAGAGATAACATTCTCTCTGCCCGGAGATTAGGACTGTCCTCAGCTCCTCCTTCGGTATTTGCTATCACAGCCCTTCCCCCTCCCTCTCCCTCCTCCTCCTGGGAGTGTGAGCATCTCTGAAAGGGAAAGACTGAGAGGGCTTTGATTTCATTACAAAAGCGAGTTGTGCAAATTTGAGCGCTGTGTGATTCTTTTTTCCCATTTATTAGCTTTAATGACATTTATGGAGGGTCTAGGAGTATGCCATCCAGACATACCCAATCTGTCCGGGATGTGAGACCGTGAAGGCTGTGCCCTGTGTTTTGGAAATAATTGTCGTTAAAGAGAAAACCACAGCCCCAACACGGAGTCACTTCTACTAAAGCCTGTGACTGAATACCTGACCCTCATAGCAACTTCTCCAGGAATGGCCTCCTAAGGGGTCAGCCGGGAGTTTTCTGGTCAGAATGAGGAGGCCATGTGTCAGGGGTCGACTCCGTCCCTGCTCCCTCTCTCCGGGAAGCTGAGGTGTGTTTGCCTGAAACAATCCTTTCTTTCTTTCTTTCTTTAATATTTTATTGATTTTTTACAGAGAGGAAGGGAGAGGAATAGAGAGTCAGAAACATCAATGAGAGAGAGACATCGATCAGCCGCCTCCTGCACAACTCCCACTGGAGATGTGCCCGCAACCAGGATACATGCCCTTGACTGGAATCGAACCTGGGACCTTTCAGTCCGCAGGCTGACGCTCTATACAATGAGCCAAACCGGTTTCGGCTCTTTTCTTTCTTTGAAGTTGATTTTAGAGAGAAGAAGGGAGAAGGACAGAGGGAGAGAGAAACACTGATAGGCTGCCTCCTGCACACCCCCTTACTGGGGATCAAGCCTGCAGCCTGGGGATGTGCCCGGACAGGGAACTGAACTGGTGACCCCTTGGTGCACAGGAGGAAATTCAACTAACTGAGCCACACCTGCCGGAGCAATCCTTTCCTTTCTTTTGCTAAGAACTTTCTTGTCCCACCCAGTTTCTGCCCTGAACAGCCGTCCATCCTGTCCCATTGACAGCTTCTCCGGGGCTCCTCTGTGCTGGCAGGATTAGACTCGGCCTGATTCATGAACTGCTCAATAAAGCCAGGATTGAATTTTTTAAAAATATATTTTACTGATTTTTTACAGAGAGGAAGGAAGAGGGATAGAGGGTCAGAAACATCGATGAGAGAGAGAGACATCAATCAGCTGCCTCCTGCACACCTCCTACTGGGGATGTGCCCGAAACCAAGGTACATGCCCTTGACTGAAATAGAACCCAAGACCTTTCAGTCCGTAGGCCGACGCTCCATCCACTGAGCCAAACCGGTTTCGGCCACTGGCTTGAATTTTTGTTCTTTACCATCAGTGTGTACAGGTAATACTTCTCTCTACTTTTTGAAAAAATATGTATTTTTTTTATTGATTTCAGAGAGGAATGTAGAGGGAGAGAGAGAGAGAGAAACATCAATGATGAGAAAGAATCATTGATAGGCTGCCTCCTGCACGCTCCCTCCTGAGGATGGAGCCAGCAACCCAGACCTGTGCCCTTGCCTGGAATCGAACTCAGGACCCTTCAGTCCACAGGCTGACGCTCTGTCCCTCCCCTGAGCCAAACCAGCTAGGGCTTCTCTCCACCTTTGCAAGTAGTCCAACCCACATCATCTCCGGCCTGGACTATGGCAACATCCTTCTCATCCGGGGATTCCTGCTGCCAGCCCCCCTCTCCTACCGCCTCTCCTTGCAGCCGTCTTTCAAAACTAGGTCAGCTCAGATCCGCAGCTCAGCACCCTCTGCGGCTGCTCTTTTTACCAGCATGAAAGACACTGTCCTCACCCTGGCACACAGGACCCCAGTTCCGGCTCCTCTGACCTCATATTATATATATATATATATATATATATATATATATATATATATATATATATTATTTTTTATTTTATTTTTTTACAGAGAGGAAGGGAGAAGGATAGGGAGTTAGAAACATCCATGAGAGAGAGACATCCATCAGCTGCCTCCTGCACACTCCCCACTGGGTATGTGCCCGCCACCAAGGTACATGCCCTTGACCGGAATCGAACCTGGGATCTTTCAGTCCGCAGGCTGATGCTCTATCCACTGAGCCACACCAGTTAGGGCTATGGTTGATTCTTGCATGTGACCTGACTAGAGATCAAACCTGCAATTTTTGTGTATCTGGATGATGCTCTAACCAGTTGAACTATCCCACCAGGGCCTCAGATATTTGTTGAACAAAGAAATGGACGGGAGAGAGAGAGAGAGAGAGAGAGAGACAGACAGACAGACAGACACCAGGGAGTGATCCTCTGCTTCCAATGTCAGTAGATGTGTCGGCTCAGGTCTAATAGCAACTGCTTGCTGGCCAGAAGGCAGGGTTGAAAAGGGGCCTCGGGAACTCCAGATCCCAGGGCCTCAGAACAGACCCGCCTGCCTGGCCGTCCTCAGCGGCGTCGCCCTGCCGGTCCCAGGGGAGTTCTCAGGCCTAGGGGGCCCCTTACACCCGGAAATGCTGTAGAACGAGGAACGACCTCGGTGCCCTTGTCCAAAGCAGGACACTGACCTGGCCGGCAAATTCCTGGGCGGAGGTGTGTGGAGGCCCTGAAGCAACCAGTGAAGATATGGTTTACTCCCCCCTCCCTGCCCCCCGGGGGGAAGAGAGAATCCTGAGGAGGCCTGGGTGGGGGTGGGGGGTAGGAATGGGCAGCGGGAAGAGTGGGTCCCCTCCACGGGGCTGGCACTGGACGCATTCTGCCTGGGAGCAGAACAGTCCAGTCCGGAGAGAAGATCAAAGCCCAGGTATTTCTCCAGGAAAACCGAGAACGAGGCTTTGTCCCTGCAGCTATCTGAGGCTGAGCGCCACCCAGATCTCATCCAAGATCTTTATTAGCATGTAAATGTGTCCCATCTCTCCACCTTAGAGAAGAAGAGAGGAAAACCCTCCCGTCCCCTCCCTCCGGCTACTGCTGCCCTCTGTCCACCCGGAAGCCTACTCCCATCTGGCTTCAGCTCTGTCCCCAGTCACCTAGCCCTCTCCCCTGCCCAAGGCCTGCTCAATCCCCTCCTGGCTCAGCTGCTTCGAAGGGCCCTGGGTTCGATTCCAGGCAAGGGCACCTACCTTGGTTGCAGCAGGCTCATCCCCAGCCCCGGTTGGGGTGAGTGTGGGAGGCAACCTGTGGATGTGTTTCTCTCACATGGATGTTTCTCTCTCTCTTCCTCTCTCCCTTCTTCCCTCCCTTCCTTCCATTCTCTCTCAAAATCTATGGGAGCTAAAACCGGTTTGGCTCAGTGGATAGAGCGTTGGCTTGCGGACTGAAAGGTCCCGTGTTCGATTCCCGTCCAGGGCATGTACCTTGCTTGCGGGCACATCTCCAGTGTGGGGTGTGCAGGAGGCGGCTGATCGATGTCTCTCTCTCATCGATGTTTCTGACTTTCTATCCCCCTCCCTTCCTCTGTGTGAAAGATCAATAAAATATATTAAAAAAAAAAAAGATGTCTAAAGATAAGGGGGATCATAGGTTCACCATTCCTTTGCTGCAGTGGTTCTCAACCTTCCTAATGCCGCGATCCTTTAACACAGCTCCTCATCTTATGGTGACCCCCAACCATAAAATTATTTTCGTTGCTACTTCATAACTGTCATTGTGCTACTGTGAATGAATCGTAATGTAAATATCTGATATGCAGGATGTTTTAGGTGACCCCAGTGAAAGGGTTGTTCAACCCCCCAAAGGGGTCGCAACCCACAGGTTGAGAACCGCTGCTTTGCTGGACTACACTCCCTCTCTGCTACCCTATCAGGTTCCCGGATGGTGCAGCTGCTGCTGGTCAGGGGACGTCGCTTAGAGAACCACTGCTCCTCAGAAGCCTCTGCCAGCAGGACCGCTAGCCCTATCCGGCCTCTCCCTCCTGTGCCCCGGGCTCAGGACCCAGGGTGCCCCACGCTGACCCGCGCAGGCTCCGTCTGGGGAACTTCCTCAGCCGCTGCTAGAGTTCCCCACCCCCAAGCTGCTCCCCTCACTTTCCTTGTCCAGGAGAGAACGGAAGAACTCAAAGGTAAGCCCCGCTGGAAAACACCCGACACACAGCCCTGTTTCAGAACCTGTCCACGAACATGGAACACCCGCCACCCGGTGCATCCCGTGGCCACTGTGCATCACATGGCCTGCTTGCAAACGATCTGGTGACCGACTGATGGGCTTGAACGTCACCGCCGGGAGGTCCCCCCGGCGGGGGCTTTCCAAAGCTCAGCGTGGAGGTGGGCTGGGTGGTGGCTGAGAAGGTGAGCTGGGAAGTCAGACGCTTTGCTCTGCCACGGACTGGGTATGTGGCCTAAGGCAAGTAAGTGACCCACCTCTCATGAGCTGTGAAATGGGGTCTGTTACTCAGTCCCTGGGTCCCAGAGTCCTGGGTTGTGGGTGAGATAAAGCATGGAAAGTTATACTTTTACACAAGATTGTTTGACTTAAAAAAAACCCACACTCCTGCATGGAAGAATTCCCAGGCCCCACCCCCAGTAAGTTCTTGGCTTCCTAGGGGTTCACAGCCCACAACCTGGGAGCCACAGAATGCCTATCCAGGATCACCAGCACAGAGAAGAGATTCAGGCCCTCGCCGGTTTGGCTCAGTGGATAGAGGGTCTGCCTGCCTGCGCACTGAAGAGTCCCAGGTTCGAGTCCGGTCAAAGGCACATGCTCGGCTCGATCCCCAGTGAGGGGCATGCAGGAGGCAGTCGATCAATGATTCTCATCATTGAAGTTTCTCTCTCTCTCTTCCTCTCTGAAATTAAAAAATATATATTTAATAATAATAATAATAGACTCAGGGAAGGGAAGGGACTTTTCCAAGGTTACTCAGAGATTAGAGCCACAGCCCAGAGGTTAGGACTTGGGTTTGGGGATTTCTCAGCAGGCTTTTTGCAACAGGCATCCCTACATGTCCTCTCCTCAACACAGGGCCCGCCAAGTCATACAGGAGCCTCCGGCCCAGGGCGCGGAAAGCTTGGCAGCAGTCATGCGCTGGGAAGAGGTCAGAAGTTAGAATTAGGCTGAAACCGGTTTGGCTCAGTGGATAGAGCATCAGCCTGTGGACTGAGGGGTCCCGGGTTCGATTCCTGTCAAGGGCATGTATCCTGGTGTCGGGGCACATCCCCAGTGGGGGGCGTGCAGGAGGTGGCTGATTGATGTCTCTGTCTCATCAATGTTTCTAACAGTCTATCCCTCTCTCTTCCTCTCTGTAGAAAATCAATAAAATAAAAAATAGCCGAAACCGGTTTGGCTCAGTGGATAGAGCGTCGGCCTGTGGACTGAAAGGTCCCAGGTTCGATTCCGGTCAAGGGTATGTACCTTGGTTGCAGGCACATCTCCAGTGTGGGGTGTGCAGGAGGCAGCTGATCAATGTCTCTCTCTCATCGATGTTTCTAACTATCTCTCTCCCTTCCTCTCTGTAAAAAATCAATAAAATATATTAAAAAATAAAATAAAATAAAAAATAAAACAAATGGGGGGAAGA
>PVJN01037050.1:0-21148 GCA_004026805.1 Lasiurus borealis | reverse complement strand
GAGCAATTGTGGGGGAGCAGGCCTGCAGGGAAGGGCAGTTTGGGGGGACCAGGCTGGTAAGGGAGGGCATTTAGGGGTGACCAGACTGGCAGGAGGGGAGGACAGTTAGAGGTGACCAGGCCAGCAGGGGAGGGCAGTTAGGGGCAATCAGGCTGGCAGGTAAGGAGTTAGGCATTAATCAGGCTGGCAGGGGAGTGGTAAGGGTGATCAGGCTGTCAGGAAGAAGCGGATAGGGGCAATTAGGCAGAGGCAGATGAGCAGCTGGGAGCCAGCAGTCCTGGATTGTGAGAGGGATGTTCGACAGCCCGTTTAGGCCTGATCCTGGTGGGATTCCAGATTGGAGAAGGTGCAGGCTGGGCTGAGAGACACCCCCACCCTGTGTATGAATTTTGTGCACTGTGCCTCTAGTATAAAATAAAATATATAAAATATATTTAGTTCCTCAGGAGCACTAGCCACATTAGAAGGGTTCAAGTAATCCCATGTGGTTTAGGCTACTGTACTGGACGTTTTCATCATTGAAGAAGTGCTGATATATACCATTGTTTGCATGTTCTTAAACTTTATGCTAGTGGTATCATACTATTCATATTCTGGAGCTCTTTTCATTTAATATTATATTTGAGGTTTATCTACAATGACACAGTAATTTGTGGACAGTTAGGCTATTTTCCACTTTTAAATGTTAAAATAATGCTGTAGGAAATAGAGTTATGCTTGTTTTTTTTACACACATATGTGAAGTTCCCTTAGAGTATGCATGTGTGGATTGTAATCATTTTTAACTTTACATGATGTGACCAAATATTTCCTTAAACTAGGTATACCAATTTAAGCTTTAATTAAATTAATTTGTTTTAATTTTTATTTCCCTGATATTTAGTGAAGATGAATAGCTTTTCATATGTTTATTGGTCATTTGAATTTCCTTTTCTGTGAATAGTTTATTCACATTCTTTTTTTTTTTCTTTTTGACAGCAGAGTTCTTTATAGTAGTTCATTTTTGGTGATGCATTATAAATTTGTCCTATTTTGTGGCTGGTTTATGGTGTCTTAAGGCCTAAGAATTTACAAATTTATTGTTTAAAAATTTTTAGCCTTTCCCTTTAATGCTTGTACTTTTTTAGGTCCTGCTTAAACAAGTTTTTCTTATTTTGCTGCCATATGGTTCATTTCCTGCTTTTCCTTTTAAAAGTTTTTATAATTTTGCTTTCTAGATTTAGGTTTTCTCAATCTACCCAGGATTTATTTTATGAGACAGTGATCTAATTTTCTCCATAAGTATTACTAATTTTCTCAGCGTCAATTTTTGAATAATTTCTCCTCTCCTCACTGATTTCCATAGCCATTTTTAACCTACCAATTTGCTACATATGGGTGGGTTTTCTATTCTGTGCAGTTGATTTGTTTATCTCTGTGTCAGTATCACACTATCTAAATTATTAGAACTTTATGATACGACTAGAGGCCCTCTGCACGAAATTCGTGCAAGAGTAGGCCTTCCTACCCCTGGCTGCCAGCACCAGCTTCCCTCTGGCACCTGGGGCCCAGGTTTCTCTTCAGGCGCCGGCAGACACCTGGGACCTGGGCTTCCCTTTCAGCCCCAGCTTCATCCAGAAGGTTGTCTGGAAGGATGTCCAGTCTAATTAGCATATTACGCTTTTATTATTACAGATGATGACTATTAGGGTAAATCATCCCACCTTGTTCATCTTTTTCAAAATCATTCTGTTTTCAGTCTTTTCTCTCACATGTGAATTATAGGGTTATAGTATTAAGTTCTGTTAACAATCCTCCAGGGACTTTTATTGGAATTGAATTTAGAGAGTAATTTAGTGAGAATAGACATTTTTATGAAACTTACTTTTCCCATCCACCAACATGGTTTATTTTCCCATTCATTTGTGTTTCCATTTATGCCTGACAATAAAGTATAATCGTCTCTATAGAGGTTTTCTTGTGGCCTGGTGCTTTCTTGTGGATAGATACTTGACTGCTGATTTAACTTTTTTTTGATATTTATGAATATATTCAGTTTTTGATACTCTTCTTGAGTCAAATTTAGGTTACTTACACAAAATGTTCCAAAAGTATTAGTGCACTTTTAAATTTAAATGACTTCAAGAGTATAAATGCCACAGAATTGTACAACAGTTATTTCGAATTTTATTTAAATTTCTTTTAAGTTTGATGGTTTTTGAATTGCAATTTATAGGTTTTCCATTTTTTTCTTGTACAGTTTATTTGCTGAAGAAGTCAGTTTATTAATCTGAAAAGTTTCCACTGTGTTTGGGTTTCTGAAGGCCACCTTCAGTTTCAGTGATTCACTGGGAGGACTCATAGCATTTATCAGATAGTTGGCCTCATGACTATGATTTATTATAGCAAAAGGTTACACAGCGATGTCAGAAAAGGGACAAGGCGAAAGGGTGCCAAGTCAGCACCCGCCCCTTAAGAGTCTTTTCCTAAAGGAGTCACACAGGATGTATTCAGTTTCCTCAGGAATGGGTTGTGACAACACATGTGAGATGTTTAAAAGGGAAGCTGACTGGAGATTCAGTGCTCAGGGTTTTTATTGGAGGCTGGTTATATAGGCATCCTCTGCACCCAAATTCCAGATTCTCAGAAGGAAAGAGGCACACAGAGCACTCAGTTCCTAGAATGGTGGAAACCCTACTGAAGTCCAAGTTCCCAGACACCAGCCAAAGTCCAGTCTTGCAAACGGCATTTTCCTCAGGACAGCTGTTTCAGGCCTGCCATGTAACTCTCTCTGCACATCTACAGTCAGGGCTTTGCTAATTGCATGCTAGGTGGTAAATATGTTACTCTGTCTCATCTGTTTCCTGTAAATCAGTAGTTAGGTCTATAGGCTTACACAAGCTTGATTTTTTTTTTTTACAAGAATATTTCATTGATGGTGTTGTATACTTTCTATGGATCTTATCAGGAAGCAGATATCATCTGGTTGCTCTTTTTTTTATGTGGCTGTGATGTTAAGTTTGATTAAAAGGTTCAGGTATTATCAGCCTGATGTAGGCATTATAAAGTTCCCCATTTGGCTATTAACCTAATGATTTCAGCAATTGTTAATTCGTCATGCCATTCAGATTTGTAAAATAGAACTTTCTTTTTCACTTATCAGCTGCAATATTTCTGTAAATAAGAATTTGCCCTCATCAACTATTCATTTACCCTGAAGTACAGTTAATAAAGAAATGGTAGGGAAAAAAATGCAAGATACTTCAGAATTCCTTTTATTTTCAGTATTAAGGATAATACATTGGTCCCCTAGCATACTCCAAAGACAACTATGAGTTTTTATTTTTTATTGTTATGTACATGTGGGTATTAAATATATTTAATATTTTAATACATTGCAATAGAAACCTTTTTCCTAAAATTGTCCCATCCTTTGCTACCTCAAGTTAGCTACTGAGCATTGTGATACAAAACCATCCATTCACCCTTGATTCTTTGTTTTCTTGTTCAGCAAGATATTTCAGGCTCATTTTATGTTTCTTGCCCCAGATCTAAATCTAGCTATTTTTCTATGCAATCCTAGTTCTTTTTAGTGCAAAAATGATATTTAGATATCTCAACCTGGATAATGAGGTGCCCAGTGCTTTGGATTTATCATGTTTCTAGGTTTTTTTCAATGGAAATATGAACAGCTAGAAAATATGAAGTTAAAAAAATTTTTTTGTTTAAAATTTTACATATGTCTCTTTTTCCCCCAATTGACCCTCCTCCCCCAGCCATTCCCACTGCGGGTAAGCCCCCACCACCCCAGTGTCTGTGTCCATTGGTTATGGTAATATGCATGCATGCAAGTCCTTTGGTTGCTCTCTAAGCTCCTCCCGCCCCTACCATTTGTCTCAAAATACTTTGAGTTTATCCTGCTATTTTCAATTTAAATTTGGGATTATGGCGTTTTTACTTAACTTCTTTTGGTTTTGTGATTTTTTTTTTCTTATGCTGAAAATGTTGGTTCCTAGTGATACTAATATAATTATTTGCTCTCTGTATACTAATATTAGTGTAACAACATCAATGCCATTACTAATAATATGGCTACTGAAATTGTTTAAAATTTCTTTTGGTCTTTGTCATATATCCCACTAATGTATTTAAAAAAAATCTTTATTGTTGAAAATATTATATTATGTCCCTCTTTTTTCCTCATTGACCCCTTCTAGCCATCTCTGGCCATCACCCCAGGCCTTTAACACACTAATGTCTGTGTCCATGGGCTATGCCTATATGCATACAAGTACTTTGGTTGATCTCTTCACCCGCCTCCCTCTCCACCCCTCGCTGTTCCTCTGAAATTCAACAGTCTGTTCACGCTTCTATGTTTCTGGATCTATGTTTTAAAAATTTAATAAATCTTTATTGTTCCTCTTTCCCCCCCACTCCCCCTCCCCACCTCCACAGCTCCCCTTCACCTGGCTCCCACCCCTCCCTCTAACCTTACCTTCCCCGCCATTATCCTCATTCATAGGTATATGATTTTTGTCCAGTCTCTCCCTGCACCACCCTCACCCCTTTCCCCCTGAGAATTGTCAGTCCACTCCCTTACTGTGCTCCTGATTCTATTATATTCACCAGTTTATTCTGTTCATCAGATTTTTTATTCACTTAATTTTTAGATTCACTTATTGATAGATATGTATTTGTTGTTCATAATTTTTATCTTTACCTTTTTCTTTTTTTCCTTCTTCTTCTTAAAGAGTACCTTTCAGCATTTCATATAATACTGGCTTAGTGTTGATGAAATCCTTTAGTTTTTTTCTTATCTGTGAAGCTCTTTATCTGCCCTTCAATTCTGATGATAGCTTTGCTGGGTAGAGTAATCTTGACTCTAGGTTCTTGCTACTCATCACTTTGAATATTTCTTGCCACTCCCATCTGGCCTGCATAGTTTCTGTTGAGAAATCAGCTGACAATCGTATGGGTGGTCTTTTATAAGTAATTAACTGTTTTTCTCTTGCTGCTTTTAATATTATCTCTTTGTCTTTTGCTCTTGGTATTTTAATTATGATATGTCTTGGTGTGCTCCTCTTTGGATTTCTTTTATTTGGGGTTCTTTGTACTTCCTGGACTTGTAAGTCTATTTCTTTCAGTAGGAGGGGGAAGTTTTCAGTCATTATTTCTTAAAATATTTTTTCAGTATCTTGCTCTCTCTCTTCTGGCACCCCAATAATTCTGATGTTGGTATGCTTGAAGCTGTCCCAGAGGCTCCTTATACTATCTTCACATTTTTGGATTCTTTTTTCTTTTTTCTTTTCCAGCTGAGTGTTATTTTCTTCTTTGTATTTCAAATCTTTGATTTGATTCTTATGTTCTTCTAGTCTGCTGTTAGGTCTCTGTATAATACTTTTTATTTCAATCAGTGTATGTTTAATTTCTAGTTGGTCTTTTTTCATCTCCTTTTAGCTAAATTTATCCATCTTTTCTAGGAAATTCTTGAAAAACCTTATAACTGTGGTTTTGAACTCTATATCCAGTCGTTTGTTTTCCTCCATTTCTTTTGTTTGTAATCTTGTAATCTGTTCCTTTGTCTCCACATTTTCGCTGCTTTCCTGAGTTGGTAGAGTAGCTTTGTGTAATAGGTGTCTTATATGGCCCAGTAGCTCCACCTCCCCAGTTACCTGAGGTAGACACTCTTGGTGCATCCCTTTGTAGATTCTGTGCAGAGTCTTGTTGTAGTTAATTCTTGATTGTTGTTGGTATCAGTGGGGGGAATTGACCTCCAAGTGGTTGTCAGGATCAGCTGTGTCTATGCCAGAAGAACTTGTGTACTGGAGTCAACCTTATTATACAAGACTTGCAAAATTGCAAAAGGCTCTGTGCTCAGTTTGGATAGGGCGGAGTCTCAGGGCAGAGCAGATAGCCTTAGCTTCCTGTCAGCCCTGTCCTACATGGCCCCTGGGTCTCAGTGTTCCTCGGTAATTGCTGTAGCCCTCTCTGTGTGCACTTGTGCTCATATGCCTACAGACCTCTGCCTTTTGCGGCACCCCTGAGTTTCCATGAACTCCGCACATCCATATGAGTCTGGGTCCCCAGGATCTCACCTGAAACTGGGGTTCAGTGCAGTATGACTTGTATTTCAGCACAGTTGGGAGGTTCTGTCTTCCTCCTGCTAGAGAAAGCCAGCAGCACAATCAGCAGTCAGCCTTCTATATGCGCACTCTGCCTTTCACAGCTTCTCTGAGTTTCTGTGCACTCTTCCCTTTTCATGACAGTCCAGACTCCCCACGTATGAGTCTCGCCAGGAATTGGGGTTCAGTGCAGTCAGGAGTTTCTGTCTTTCTCCCGTTAGAGGAAGCCAGCCAAGCACTCCACCGCCTATCCTCTTGATGCTCGTGTCTCCATATCTCAGCGATTTGCAGCTTTTCTGAGTTCATTTTATTCATTAGTTTCTATATATGAGTAAGATCATGTGATACTTGTCTTTCTCTGACTGGCTTATTTAGCTTAGCATAATATTCTCTGGGTCCTTCCATGCTGTCTCAAAGGGTAAGATATCTTTCTTTTTTACTGTTGTGTAGTATTCCATGGTATAAATGTACTATAGCTTAAAAAAATATATATATATATATATAATTGATTTTTTACAGAGAGGAAGGGAGAGGAATAGAGAGTTTGAAACATCAATGAGAGAGAAACATCAATCAGCTGCCTCCTGCACACCTCCTACTGGGGATGTGCCCACAGCCAAGGTACATACATGCCTTTGACCAGAATCAAACCTGGGACACTTCAGTCTGCAGGCTGATGCTCTATCCACTAAGCCAAACCGGTTAGGGCTATCATAGCTTTTTTATCCACTCATCTACTGATGGGCACTTAGACTGTTTTCAGATCTTAGCTATTGTAAATTCCACTATGATGAACAAAGGGATGCATACATTCTTTCTTTTTTTTTTTTTTTTGGCTTCTTAGGATATATTCCTAGAAGTGAATTCCACTAAGTATTTACAATACATTTACTCTATTCTGAAGTAACTTGAAATAATTACTCAGTGTTTTTAAGCCATCAACTTGATCCATAGATTTTTTTTTGTTTCATTTTACTTTAACTTTTTAGGGATTGCTTTTAAAATTTTTTTGATTCAATTTTGTTTTATTATTATGTTAGATATTTATCTTATTTTAAAGTCATATCTTGGAAAAAAAAAAGAGATACATTTGGAGAAGTCTAGCTTCTGTTATTCTCCCTTCTACCCTTTACTCTCCTTTCCATAGACAGTAATTTAATTAGCTTTTCATTGATCTACCCTTTGTTGTTGTTGTGTTGTTTTTTAAATGGAGCCAACTATGTGTTTATATATTTGTATTTTCTTTCTTAAACACATGCATACCATTCACATTGTTTGTCACCCAGCTCTTTTCATTTAATAATATTTTCTGGGAATTATACCATAATAGTATCTAAAAATTCCTTATTAGCATCTGTTTTTTATCTGGTATGGGATTATCACCCTATGCATATAATGCAAATTTGGACCCAAAACCTATCTTTAGGTTTTACTCTTTCATGGGAAACCTTTTTTCCTATCTAGAACTTTGGTCAGAGAACCAGCTTCCTTGCTGCTCTCCTGAGCTGTGAGAAGAGTTTTTATTTTTAATATATATATATATTTTATTATTCAGATTATTACATTTGTTTCTCTTTTTTCCCCTCCATAGCTCTCCTCCACCCAGATCCCACCCTTCCTTCTACCCTTACCTCCCTCCCGTTGACCTCATCCATAGGTATATGATTTTTGTTCAGTCTCTCCCTGTACACCACTCACCCCTTTCCCCCTGAGAATTATCACTCCACTCCCTTTCTGTGCTCCTGATTCTGTTATATTCACCAGTTTATTCTGTTGATCAAATTTTTAATTCACTTAATATTTAGATCCACTTGTTGATAGATAAGTATTTGTTGTTCATAATTTTTTGTCTTTTACCTTTTTCTTCTTCCTCTTCTAAAAGAGTACCTTTCAGCATTTCATATAATACTGGTTTGGAGTTGATGAGCTCCTTTAGCTTTTTCTTATCTGTGAAGCTCTTTATCTGCTCTTTAATTCTGAATGATAGCTTTGCTGGATAGAGTATTCTTAGTTGTAGGTTCTTGCTATTCATCACATTGAATATTTCTTGCCACTCCCATCTGGCCTGCATCGTTTCTATTGAGAAATCAGCTGACAGTTGTATGGGTGCTCCCTTGTAGGTAATGAACTGTTTTTCTCTTGCTGCTTTTAATATTTTCTCTTTGTCTTTTGCTCTTGGTATTTTAATTATGATGTGTCAGTGTAGTCCTCTTTAATATTTCTTTTAACAAAATATTTTTATTGATTTCAGAGAGGAAGGGAAAGGGAGAGAGAGAGAAACATCAATGATGAAAGAGAATCATTGATCAGCTGCCTCCTGCATGCCCCATACTGGGCATGTGCCCTGACTGGGAATTGAACTGTGACCTGGTTCATAGGTCGAGGTTCAACCATGGAGCCAAACTGACAAATCTTTTAATACTTCTTTTTATGGAATAAACACTCTTCTGATTTTCTGAACTTTTTACTCCAGTATCTCAGTTATTTCATTCTAACTTTCCTACCTGTGTGGGCCCCAAACCATATATTCTGTCCTTTCTCAGCTAACTAGCTCTTAGGTCCTGTGTCTGCTCTGTAGAAGTTCCTAAATTTCCTACTCTTGTAGCTCTGGGGTTGCGTTCTCGCTTTGTTTCTGGAGCCTGGGCATTTCTAAGCTTTGCATTAATTTTTGGTGTGTATTTTATCCAGCATTTCTTTGTGTTTGGAGCAGGAATATTTCACTTTGTCATGTTGCCAGAAGTAGATCAACAACATTTATTTCTGTCACCCATGTTTGTCATCCCTTTTCTATAATTAGCTGTTTGAAGGAACACACACATACATTCACACATATGAAACAATTTTATAAGATGTATCATAAGTAAAATTATTTTGTTTTCTACCAAACCCTTCTCCCTTTCTTTCCCTTGAAAAGATTATTAATCTTCTGCAATAGTTATTTTCCAGTGCTTTTCCATATATTCTCTTTTTTCTCCTATCTGTCTTGCTTATTTTTCTCATTTTTTTTCACCTTTCTTTTAGTCAAAGGAAAACTTGTGTAGGAAACCTAGGTCAATAAATCTTAGTGCTTCCTCCCAAAGGGCAATATATATATATATATATATATATATATATATATATATAGTCAATTTTTAGACAATATCACTATAATAAGTATAGTCTTTTTAGTAAAATAGATAAAAATTGCCTAAATATAATTTGTGGATATTAGTGTAGATTCTTTTTTCTTTCTGGAAAAAAGCTTCATTGTTTTCAGTTGGTCCAATGCATGCATGGGAGAGGACTTCAGGGTGGTTAAAAATATAGCTAGTAGTTTCGGGAAGAGGCTCAGGCAAAAGCCAAACATTGGGGGGATTCAGAGGGACCCCTCAGAGGGGGTCCACAGGCTCCTAGTCCTGCTTGAGGGTGAGCCTTTCAAAGAGATACTGACTTAGTACAGCTTGGGGGCCTGCCGGCCTGTGGAGGTGAGTCAGGTGTTGCCATCTTTTGATGAATTGCATGCCCTCATCCCGGAAGTGGTTCTCCAGGAAGTCACAGAGAGGAAGTCTGTGCAGGTAGAACCCAAGACCTGCAGCTCCACAAGGGCCTGGTTCAGGTTCCTCTGCAAGGCCAGGGAAGCGTCCATGGCGTCCTGAGTGTTGGCCACTCATCTTGGGAAGGCTTAGCACGTTCTGAAAGAGAATGTGGCTACCGCGCTTGTTTTGCAACTTTAAGTGATGCTCCGTGCCCTCATGCTTCTCTGCCAACTCTCTGAAGAAGTGGCCCATGCCCCAGAGAGCCGCATCTTTGGGGTGAAATAGTAGCTCAGAGAGAGGTAGGTGTGGGAGGCCTGCAGATGTCCACTGGTCAGGGGGTTGACTGCTGCCTCCACCTCGGTGGAATAATTCTGATGAATTTGGGAGCTCATGGCTGTTTGGCAATCAGGAGTTAAGGTAGAAAACTGGTGTGTTGGCCAGTCTCAGAGCTGGTTCTGAAGATGGTGACTGAAGATGATGCTGTAGAGTGGTCAGAGCCTGGAAGAAAGGGTGTCCCTGGGTCTATTCCGTCCAAACACTGTTAAAGCAAGAGACAGATCCGGGACTGCTGAGGGAACGCTAGATTCTTGATTTAGGATATATTTTTGTCTTTGAAGAGCCCTTATCCAATGACCTTCATTTCTGTTTGATTTTACAATGTTTGTTTCACTTGTACTCCTCTTTGTGCAGGGCAGGTGTTGCCTTAGAACTGCATCTGCTATTGGCATGCCACCCAAAGCAACTTTGTATTTCACATATTTCAGGTAGATCTTGTGCTATGCATTTTTTCAAGTTAAAATATGGAGGCAATATTAATATGTAGTAAATAGCTTAGAAATATATAAGTCATAGTTAAATCTACAGATTTCTTGAGATCTGTAGCTTTTGGGAAAATTCTCCTTTTTCTAAGATACATTTACTTGTAACTTTAAGCATTGGTTAAGAATTTCTAAAAAGTATGCAAAATATTGTTTTAACCATTTTGAGTTTCTTAAGTGATTAAAATTAATAGCAATTTCATTCTTACTTGTTTTGTTAGCTTTTAACTCATATTATATATAATATTTTAACCAGAGAGAAAAGTAATACCAGAAAGAGTATTAAATCTTTCTTTGGACTAATTTGAGTTGCTCCAAGGGAAGCTAATTTTCAGGATAGCCCAAAGATATTATTATTATGAATATTTTGCTATAAGTTATTTTTAAAGAAACTTTGAAGCATATTTCTTCAGTTACTTTAAAAAAGAGTACAGAAAATTTAAGTGCAAAAATGGCATAAATGTCATTGAAAGCCGTGCATTGTTTAGCAAACTTAAAAGTGAAATGTTTTATCCTACTGGTATGGCTCAGTGCTTTACCTATGAACCAAGAGGTCACAGTTCAATTTTGGTTAGGGCAAATGTCTGGTTGTGGGCTTGGTCCCCAATGAGGAGGAGGTAGCCAATCGATGATTCTCTCTCATCATTGATGTTTCTATCTCTCTCTTTCCCTTACTCTGAAATAATTTAAATCAGTGGTTCTCAACCTTCCTAAGGCCACGACCCTTTAATACAGTTCCTCATGTTGTGGTGACATAAAACATAAAATTATTTTCGTTGCTACTTCATAACTGTAATTTTGCTACTGTTATGAATCATAATGTAAATATCTGTGTTTTCTGATGGTGTTAGGCAACCCCAGTGAAAGGGTCTTTCAATCCCCAAAGGGGTTGCAACTCACAGATTGAGAACTGCTGATTTAAGTAAAGGTGAAATGTTTTCCAATTGAAACTTGATTCAAATTATGAGAGCTCACGCAGTGTAGCTATTTATCAACATGTTTAGTGAAAACACGAGGAAGGTGGTAAAGTTAATGAGAATCTTTTATTTTTTTAAATCCTCACCCAAAGATATGTTTTACAAATTTTCTTTTTAGGCGGGGGGTAATGGGGGTGGGGGAGAAAGAGAGAGAGAGAGAGAGAGAGAGAGAGAGAGAGAGAGAGAGAGAGAGAGAGAGAGACATCAGTATATGAGAGAAACATCAATCCATTGCCTCCTGTACATGTCCCTATTGGAGATAAAAAATTAATAAGTATAAACCGGGTGGGTCAGTTGGTTGGAGCGTTGTTCTATGCACCAAAAGGCTGCAGGATTGATCCCAGTCAGGGTGCATGTGGGAGGCAACCGATGGATGTCTCTTTCTCTTTCTCACTTATTTCTTCTCCCCCCCCTCACTCTCCAATCAATTAATCCATATTGTTGGGTGAGGATTAAAAAATAATAAATAAAAACAGGTTCAACAAGATAATGGTTGAAGGACCTGTAGTTGTCACTGTTCTACAGTGATGTGAAACTAAGAGAAAGCTCAATTTTTCATCTAGTTGAATTTGCCAAAGTAGGATCTTTCACCCACATTTTAAAAATAGGAGCATGTCTTTGCTCAGATCTTGCAAACCAATGAGTTGAAAGATTGACAGGTTGGTGAAGAGAACACAACTTTATATTTGGTTTCAGGGAGCCAGAGTTTTAATTACAGCTCTGGTGATGAGGGAAGTGGGAAGGTTTGCATTTCACACAGCAACTTAAACAAATACAGCACAATATCTCCATTGCTATCCAAGTCATTTCCTGCTTTATTATTGTTCATGCACATCCTACACTTTGCATTAATAGAAATCAACCAGAAAACTGGGCTTTTGAGTTATTTGGTATCTATCATAGTCTATGGGAATGACTAAAGTTACTTCTAATCACTGAAGCATGTGAAATAATATCTTTTTTTTTTAATACTCTACTGAATGTATTTCAAAAATTTAAGAAAGGACTACATTTTAGAAGTCCACTCTTTGGGCAGACTATTTCAGAGTCATTGGATGTTTTCTCATGTAGTATGTAAACAGCCTTATTCAAAATCTGTGTCATTTAGTGCAGATAAGTGTTTTTACAGCAAAGAGGAAGTTCACTAAAGCAAACACTTAGAAAGTGACCCACGTACCTGCATATAATATATTTCTTTTTTCTGGCAAGGGAGTTGACTGTCTCTTTATCATGCACTCAGGAATCTTGAATCCTATAAAAGGTTCAGAATTAGGAAACAAATTATTGTGCTTTGAGATACCAAAGATGAATATTCAGTTAACAAGGAAAAACAAGAGAAAAATATGGCAAAAGTCATGGTGTGTAAATTAATAATGCCTGGGAGCAATTACTCTATATGGCAAAGCCAGGAAAACTGAAAATCACCTTGTATTTCTGTTTTTAACTTATGGAAAATAAATGTATAAAACATATTTACCTATTTAATAGAGCAAATATTTTCCATAATACATATATTAAAAGAAGATGCCTAACTATTTCAGAATACTCAAGGTGAGAGACATAGTAGAGAGAGAATGAGATAATAGCCAAAGTAATGAATACAAGCAATTCTGACAAAGAGATAGGGTTCTTTCTACAAGGGCCAACCCATGCCATGTTTTCAATTCTCATTTCTCTTTTTGTTGTGATGATCACTTAAACAGTTTTTAATTGAATTTATTGGGGTGACATTGGTTAATAAGTATATAACTCTATAATACCTCATCTGTATATTAGTTTATGTGTTCATCACCCCAAATCAAGTTTCCTTTTGCCCAATCTGATTCCTTAAATAGATTTTCTTGCAAAGTATATATTTCTCTGGATTCTAGAATTTATAGGATGGGCTTAGCTAGCATTAACAACACAGTAGTTTATTTTCCTCATAGACAAGCCTGCTTGATCAAAGCAAGACATAAACGGAATGCTTTGCTAATTATTTACCTAAAGACAAAAATGAAATATGGGTTTTGTGTTTATTTTATATTACTGTCTATGAATGAGTAAAGGAATTTTGAGGTTCTTTTTATTTGTTTCACTTTGATCTTATTAGCTTTTGGGGATACCTAATAATATTTAAAAAATGGATATTTAGTCTTAGAGAAATAATTTTTTTTTCTCCTAGTCTTTTAGCATGTGGATATTGAGTTTCTTCTTTCTGTTCAGATCATATGCACAATGTTTAGCAATAATACTACCTATATTCTACAATAATTTTAGAATTATATACTGTATTTAGTTTATAATATCTAAAAAACATTTTGATTTTAATATTATAAAATACATTCAGAAAAATTGCTTGAGAAGAACATTTCCAAAATAATTTATTATTAAGTAATGTTTTTTTTCTTAAATTTGTTTTTTTTACGTAAATTTATTTTTTCTTAAAACTTAAATGTCCAAAATATCTATATTTTACATACAAATATATCTTAGTACAAAATTTCATATAGTACATGTAGTTATATATTAAAATTGACAACTTTGTGAACAAATTATTATTTCCAAATAGAATAAAAGGGTAGGTATTAGGAGCCTTAACTTATCTCCATTACATGGTCTTGAGCAGGCCTAGGTTCTCCTGTCTCTTGGTGAAAAGTGTGTAAACATTTACATTTTATTATAGAAATTGTGCACTTTTAAGGCTCACATGTTAGAATTTTGAATAGGTTTTTACTCTTTTGTATACATACAGACAATACATACAAACCCGATTTGTTTATCCATTTATCCACTGATGAGCATTTGGGCTGTTTCTATCTTTTGGCTATTATGAATAACTAGAGGCCTGGTGCATGAAATTTGTGCATGGGGGATGTGTCCCTCAGCCCAGCCTGCAACCTCTCCAATCTGGGACCCCTCGAGGGATGTCCGACTGCGAGTTTAGGGAATCCAGGACTGCTGGCTCCCAACTGCTCGCCCGCCTGCCTTCCTGATTGCCCCTAACCGCTTCTGCCTGCCAGCCTGATCACACCCTAACCACTCCCCTGCCAACCTGATTGATGCCTCACTGCTCCCCTGGCAGCATGATTGCCCTAACTGCCCTCTTCTGAAGGCCTGGTCACCCCTAACTGCCTTCCCCTGCAGGCCTGGTTCCCCCAACTGCTCTCCCCTGCAGGCCTGGGTTCCCCCCAACTGCCCTTCCCTGCAGGCTTGAACATTCCCAACTGCCCTCTCTTGCAGGCCTGGTCCTTCCCAACTGCCCACCCCTGGTGGCCATCTTGTGCCAGCCAACTTGTGTCCACATGGGAACAGGCATCTTTAATCACATGGGGCCAGCCATCTTGTGTGTTGGAGTGATGGTCAATCTGAATGTTACTCTTTTATTAGATAGGATAGAGGCCTGCTGCATGAGTAGGGGCTAGTTGGTTTGCCCTGAAGGGTGTACTATATCAGGGTTGGGGTTCCCTTGGGGTTGGGGCAGCCTGGGCAAGGGGCCTGTGGTGGTTTGCAGGCCTGTCACACCCACTGGCAACCCAAGTGGAGGCCCTGGTATCTGGGATTTATTTATCTTCTGTAATTGAAACTATAGTCTTTTTAAAAATATTTTATTGATTTTTTACAGAGAGGAAGGGAGAGGAATAGAAAGAAACATTGATGAGAAAGATACATCGAATCAGCCGTCTCCTGCATACCCCACACTGGAGATGTGCCCACAAGCAAGGTACATGCCCCTGACTGGAATCGAACCTGGGACCCTTCAGTCCACAAGTTGATGCTCTATCTACTGAGCCAAACTGGTCTTGGCAAAACTTTATAGTCTTGAGCAGAGGACAGGGCTGGCCGGGAAGCTTGGCTTCCTCCATTGCTGGGGAAACCCAAGCCTACTGCTTGCTCCATGGCAACAGCCATCTTGGTTGGGTTAATTTGCATACTTGCTCCTAATTGGCTTGTGGGTGTGGCTTATGGGCATAGCAGAAGTATGGTCAATTTGAATATTTCTCTTTTATTAGTGTAGATGCTACTATAAACCTTCAGGTACAAGTTTCTGTGTGGACATATGTTCTCATTTCTCTTAGGTATATATCTAGTAGCAGAATTTCTGAGTCATATTGTATTAACTTTTTGAGGAATAATCAACTTGTTTGTTTTCCTTAGCAACTGTACCATTTTATATGCCTACCAGTGATGTACAAGGATTCCTATTTCTCTTTATCCTTGCCCATAATTATTTTTTATTTTTTGGTTAACACTTTCTTAATGGATGAGAAGTGTTTTCTCCTTGTGCATTTTCTTAAGTATCAATGAAGTTGAAATCTTTTAATGTGATTGTTTGGCTATATATAATTTTTGGAGGAATGTCTATTCAAGTGTTTTGCCCATTTTTTATTTGAGCTGTCTATTTGTTAAGTTGTCAGGGTTCTTTCTATATTCTGAATATTAATCTTTTATCAAGTATATGACTTGAAAATATTTTCTTCCATTCTCTAGCTTGTTCCTTCACATTCTTGATAATATTCTTTAATGTACAAAAGGTTTTAATTATGAAGTCCAGTTTGTCTATTTTGACTGTTTTTCATGCTTTTGGTGTAATATCTAAGAATTCATTGCCAAATCTGATGTTAAAATTACTTCTGCATTTTCTTCTGACAGTTTTATAATCTCCTGAATTTAGGTCGTTAATTTATTTTAAATTAATATTATATAAGAAATAAGATACAGATTAAACTTACCCTAGTAATTATTTGTGTGTGGTTATCTATTTGCTCCTATATCATTTGTTGAAGAAATGCTTATTTCCTTGCTGAATTGTCAAAAATCAGGGTCATAGATTTGGTTTATTTCTGGACTCTCAAATCTATTCTGTTGGTCTAATGATATCTTAATGCCATTATCATACTGTTTTGGTTACTGTAGCTTTATATTAAGTTTTAAAATGGGAAAAGCAGGTCTTCCAATTGTCTTTTACTTTTTCAATATTTTGACTATTTGAGCCCCTTGCAATTTCATATAAATTTAAAGAACTGTAGTTCACTTTGTGAGTATTGTTATCTTTTTATTTATTTATTTTTATTTTTATTTTTATTGTGTTACATGTATACATATCTCCCCATTGCCTCCCCCTCCCAGGCATATCCCAACCCCCCAATGTCTATGTTCATTGGTTATGCTTATATGCATGCATACAAGTCCTTTGATTGATCTCTTATCTATCCCACCTCTCCTTAATCTTCCTGCTATAATATCACAGTCTGTTTGATGCTTTACTGCCTCTGTATCTATACTTTTGTTCATCAGTTTATAATGTTTTTTATTATCCACAAATGAGGGAGAGCATGTGGTGCTTCTCCTTCATTGACTGGCTAATTTCACTAAGCATAAGGCTCTCCAGTTCCAACCAGGTTGCTGCAAATAGTAAGAATTCCTTCTTTTTAATGGCAGCATAGAATTCCATTGTGTATATGTACCACAGTTTTCTGATCCACTCATCTGCTGACAGGCACCTAGGCTGTTTCCAAATTGTAGCTGTTGTAAATTGTGCTGCTATGAACATAGGGGTGCATAAATTCTTTCTGATTGGTGTTTGTGATTTCTTAGGATAAATTCCTAAGAGTGGGATTACAGGGTTAAATGGAAGATCCATTTTTGGTTTTTTGAGGAAACTCTATACTGTTCTCCACAGTGGCTACACCAGTCTGCATTCCCACCAACAGTGCACAAGGGTTCCTTTTTCTCCACATCCCCGCCAACATTTGTCGTTTGTTGATTTGTTGATGATTGCCGTTCTGACAGGTGTAAGACGGTATCGCATTGTTGTTTTGATTTGCATCTCTCTGATAATTAGTGATTTTGAACATGTTTTCATGTGTCTCTTGGCCTTCCTTCTGTCATCATTTGAAAAGGTTCTGTTTAGGTCCGTTTTACATTTTTTATTGGATCATTTATCTTCCTTTTATTAAGTTGTATAAGTTGGCTGTAGATGTTGGAGATTAAACCTTTATCAGTGCTAACATTTGCAAATATGTTCTCCCATACAGTGGTCTTTCTTGTTTTGTTTATGGTTTCTTTTGCTCTACAAAAGCTTTTTATTTTGATGTAGTCCCATTTGTTTATTTTTTTTTTAGCTTCCATTGCCTTTGGAGCAGTATCAGTGAAAAAGTTCTTTCGGCATATGTCTGAGATTGTGCTGCCTGTGGATTCCTCTAATATTTTTATGGTTTCGCTTCTAATGTTTAAGTCCTGTATCCATTTTGAGTTTCTTTTTGTATTTGGTGTAAATTGATGGTCCAGTTTCATTTTTTTGTATGTATCTGTCCAATTTTCCCAACACCATTTGTTGAAGAGGCTATCTTGACTCCATTGTTTGTTCATGCCTCCTTTGTCAAATATTAGTTGAGCATAGTGGTTTGGATGGATATCTGGATTCTCTATTCTATTCCATTGGTCTATATGTCTGTTCTTGTGTCAGTACCAGGCTGTTTTGAGAACAGTTGTTTGAATATAGCTTGAAATCTGGTATTGAGATCCCACCTAGTTTATTCTTCTTTATCAGAATTGCTGTGGCTATTTGTGGTCTTTTTTTTGTTCCAGATGAATCTATGAAGAATTATTTCTAGGTCTGTGAAGAATAGTATTGTTATCTTAATATTAAGTCTTCAGTTTATGAACATAGAATACATTTCTAGTTACTTAGGTCTTTTTAAATTTCTTTCAGCCATGTTTTGTAGTTTTCAACAGATGTTTTAAACTTCTTGGTTAAATTTATTCCTTGGCATTGTATTCATTTGAAAGCTGTTGTGAATCAAATTGTTTACTTAATTTCATCTTCAGATTATTTATTGATGCTGTAAAAACAACTGACTTGTGTGTGTTGATCTTCTACTCTACAACTTTACTGAGTTCACTTTTTAGTTCTAGTAGTTTTTGTGTGGATTCTACAGGATTGTGTATATGTGGAGTTAGGTTATCTGCAAATATAGTTTTATTTCTTTCTACTCCTAAAAAGCATAATCAGTTTGGGTATATTTTATATTTTTCTTGACAAATTGCTCTGGCTAGAACTTCCTACAGTGTTGAGTATTAGAGGACAAAATGGACATTCTTGTCTTGTTGACTTAGGGAAAGCTTTCATTCTTTCACTATTGAGTATGATGCTAACTATAGGTTTTTCATAAATACCTTTTATCACGTTAAGAAAATTCCATTCTATCTTGTTTGTGAGTGTTAATATCATGAGAGGGTGTGAAATACTCCTTCTGCATGTATTGAGATGATCATGTAATTCTTTGCTTCATTCTGTAATGTGGTATGTTTTACAATGATTGATTTTCATATATTGGACAACCATTCATTCCTTAGTTAAATGCCATGTGGATATAGTGTATAATTTTTTAAAATGTGCTGTTGATTTGCTTTGGTGGTGTTTTATTGAGGAATTTTGTGTATATATTCATAAGACATTGGTCTGGACTTTACTTGTGATATATGTTTGGCTTTGACATCAGTTAATGGTGACCTCTTAAAATGTTTTGTAAAGTGTATCTTCTCTCTGATGTCTGCTTTCACCACTCTTATTCAAAATAGTA
This sequence comes from Lasiurus borealis, assembly GCA_004026805.1. Lineage (NCBI taxonomy): Eukaryota > Metazoa > Chordata > Mammalia > Chiroptera > Vespertilionidae > Lasiurus > Lasiurus borealis. The sequence goes on along the minus strand of PVJN01037050.1, from coordinate 2,172 downwards.
CTGGAAGTCCTAGCTATAGCTATTAGATAAGAAGAATTAAAAGACATCCAAATTGGGAAAGAGGAAGTAAAGCTGTCATTATTCTCAGATGACATGATATTGTACATAGAAATCCATGAAGACTTAATAAAAAAACTACTAGATCTAATAAACGAATTCAGCAAAGTAGCAGGATACTAGAAATTAGTAGCATTTTTATAAACCAGTAATCAACTCTCAGAAATAGAACCTAAGAAAACAATCCATTTACTATTGTAACAAAAAATAAGGTTCCTAGGAATAAATTTAACCAAGGGGGTAGAAGACTTATACTTGAAAAGCTATAGGACATTGAAGAAAGAAATTGAGGAAGATACAAACAAGTGGCAGCTTATATTGTGTTCATGGAATGAAAGAATTAACATCATTAAAATGTTCATACTACTCAAAGCAATCTATAGACTCAACACAATTCCTATTAAAATACCAATGTCATATTTCACAGGTCTGGAACAAATATTCCAAAAAATGTATATGGACCCAAAAAAGACCCCGAATAGCCTCAACAATTTTGAAAAAGTAGAGCAAAATTGGAGGGGGGGGGATCACAATACCTGATATCAAACTATACTACAAGGCCTTTGTAATCAAAACAGCCTGGTACTGGCATAAGAATAGGCATATAGATCAATGGAACAGAATAGACAGCCTAGAAGTCAACCCACATCTCTATGGTCAATTAATATTTGACAAAGGAGGCAAGATCATTCAAAGGAATAAAAACAGTCTCTTTAATAAGTAATGTTGGGAAAACTTTCAGTTTCTGCAACATGATGAAATTAGACCACTAATTTGCACCATAACAAGAATAAACTCAAAATGGATAAAATACTAAAATGTAAGTCACAAAACCATAAATATTCTAGAAGAAAGCATAGGCAATAGAAATCTCAGGCATCTCTTGGACCAATATTTTGGCAATGTATCTTTTAGGGCACAAGAAACAAAGGAAAAAAAATGGGACTGCATCAAACTAAAAAGCATTTGCACAGCAAAACAAACCATTTACAAAATGAAAGGGAACCCACTTATGGGAGAACATATTTACCAATGAAATATCTGATAAGGGGTCAAGTTAAAAAATATATAAAGAATTTATACAACTCAACCCCAGGGAGAAAAACACTCCAATTAAAAAGTGGGCAAAGGACCTGAATAGACACTTCTCCAGAGTGTAAACAACTGTTGTCTTAGCTGCTTAGAAGAATCTCTCTATTTTTGTCTTTCAACAGTTTGCTAATAATGTTTTATGTACATTTTTATTTTCTTGAGGATTACAATGAACATCCTAAGTTTATAGAAATCTAGTTTGAATTGATACCAACTTAGTTTCAACTTTAATCTTTTAAATAATTTATGTCTCTGTTGATTATTCTTACTTGTTTATCCATAGTTTATAGAATTTCCTTTAGTTATTTGTCTATAGTATTCTTCAGCATTTTGAGCATATTTAAGACAATAAATTTAAGTCTTTGTCTATTAAGTGTAATATCTGGGCTTCTTCAGAATGGTTTCTACCTATTTCATTTTTTTTCCTGTAAAAGAGTCATACTTTACTCTTTTTTATAATTTTCTTGTTAAGGCTGGGACAGTTTGAATATTATAATGTAATTATGGAAATCAGATTCTCTCCTCTACATCAAGTATTGCTTTTTTCTTACTTGAAGGCTGCAGTTCATTTGTTTAGTGACTTTACCAAATTGTTACTAGTTTCCCCCACCCCCCCAAAGACTGTATTTCTTGTCATGTGTGCTCACTGAAACTTATGTGTTTTATTCCTGTGGTCAGTCAGTGACTTGACAGAGATTTCCTTCAATGCCTGGACCCAGTAAAGAGAAAACAATTTTAAAAAGGGTATTCTAACTCTTTAACTTACTTCAACAATACCTGTGAATCTGCTTCAACCTTGTGAGTTGAACCAATGGTTAGCTTATGTGCTGGCCCCTTAGCAAACTTTAAGTAGATAAAAATACAGAACCCTGTATTTGGGAGGAGAGGGTTCCCATTGTCCGCCAGAAAACTACATCAGGATCAGGCCATTGTCGCTGTGGTTTTATGTGGGGCTTGAGGATTATAGCTGCAATGAATAGTGTTGAAATCCACCAAAATTTACCAGGCACTTTTTTTTTTTTT
>PVJN01037049.1:0-21150 GCA_004026805.1 Lasiurus borealis | reverse complement strand
GTATCTATTTTTTGTACTTTTTTGTGAGATTGTTTCAGCTTATTCTACTTATTTTATTTTGCTTTTTGTTTGCTTTGTTTTGGTTTGTTTTTTAACTCTCTTTTCCCTCGCCTCCTTCGATACCAGTTGTTTTTTAAAGTTTGTATTAATCTCCAGGTACTGGTTACCGGCATTTGTTGGGATTAGTGACTGTTCTATTAGAGTTTTCTCCTGACATCTATATTTTGTTCCCCTTTTCTCTGTTATGCTCTTTCTTTTCTCCCTGACATTTTTCCCTTTCTCTTTTCTTCTTCTTTTTCTTCTTTTTATTTTTTTATTTTACTTTATTTTTTTTGTTTATTTATTTATTTATTTATTTATTTATTTATTTTCTCCCTCTCCAAATTGGATCTTGGCACTTCTTTCTTTTCTTTTTTCCTCATTTCTTCTTCTTCTTTCTCTACTTACCCCTAATTTGTCTTTTCTTGGTGGTCACCTTATTTGTGATTGTTAACATCATGAATACATTTCTGTTCAGTGCCTTGTGAGTTGTATCCTGCTCGTGTTGTAGTTTGTGCATTTGAATCAGCATAGGAGAGAGAACTACATACAGAGAAACCCAGAGAAGAAAGACCATGGGCAGAAGAAAAACATCCTGTATACGACAGAAAGGTAGGTATCACCAGAAAAGAAAGTAAACGAAATAGAAGCAGAAAAAGTCTGCAAGAGAAAGAGTTCAGAGAAATGATCATAAGGTTGCTGAAAAGAATGGAAGAAAAATCGACAATATGAGTAAAAGCCAAGAGGAAATGAAGAAGACCCAAGAGGAGATGAAGAAGAAGCAAGAAGAAATGCAGAAGAACCTAAAAGAGGTTCAGAATAATCAAGAAGAAATGAAAAATGGCATCACTACTATAAAGAACTCAATAGAAAGCATTAAAAATACACTAGAAGAAGGAGATGACAGCATCAGTGAACTAGAAGACACGGTAGGAAAAAATACCCAAGTATAGCAGCTTCTAGAAAAAAATAAAAAGCAATAGGAGAGCCTAAGGGAACTTTGGGATAACACAAAACAAAACAACATCTCTTCAAATGCAAGAATATAGAAATCATATCAAGCATTTTCTCAGACCACAGTGGAATAAAACTGGAAATCAAGTATAATAAAAACAATACAAAGAAATCAAACACATGGAGACTAAATAGCATGCAATTAAACAACAACTGAGTAACCAAAAGGATCAAGGAAGAAATAAAAAACTTAATGGCAACAAGTGACAATGACAACACAACAATACAAAATTTATGGGACACAGTGAAAGCAGTCTTCGGAAGGAAGTTCATAGCGCTAGAAGCCTACTGCAATTTAAAAAAAAAGAAACAATGATAATAAATTGCCTAACCCTACAACTCAAAGAGCTAGAAAGACAGCAACAAGGAAAGCCTAGTGTAAGCAGAAAGAAGGATATAGTAATGATCAGAACAGAGATAAACAAAATGGAGACCAAATAAACAATTCAAAAGACCAACAAAACCAAGAGCTGGTTCTTTGAAAGGATAAACAAGATTGATGGGCCTCTATCCAGGCTCACCAAGAAGAAAAGAGAGAAGAACCAAATAAACAAAATCAGACATGAAAGAGGAGAAATAACAACAGACCCTGCTGAAATACAAAGAATTGTTAAAAAATACTACAAACAACTCTATTCCAACAAATTAGACAACTTGCAAGAAATGGACATATTCCTAGAAAAATATAACCTTCCAAAACTCAATGAGGAAGAATCCAAACAGCTCAATAGTCCAATAACTATGGAAGAAATTGAAGCAGTCATCAATAAGCTTCCAGCAAATAAAAGCCCGGGACCAGATGGCCACACAGGAGAGTTTTACCAAACATTCAAGGAAGAATTAAAACCTGTCCTCCTGAGACTATTCAAAAACATTCAAGAAGAAGGAACACTTCCAAACACCTTCTATGAAGCCAGCATCACCCTAATATCAAAACCAGATAAAGACAACACAATGAAAGAGAATTATAGGCCAATATCTCTCATGAACATAGATGCAAAAATCCTCAACAAAATTCTAGCAAATCAGATCCAGAAGTACATCAGAAAGATCATACACCATGACCAAGTAAGATTCATCCCAGGATTGGAGGGATGGTACAATATCCATAAATCAATAAACATGATATATTACATAAAAAAATTGAGAGATAAAAATCACATAGACATATCAATTGATGCAGAAAAAGCATTTGACAAAATCCAACACCCTTTCTTGATAAAGACTCTCAGCTGGTGGGAATAGAAAGATCATATATCAACATCATGAAAGCCACATGTGATAAACCCACAGTTAACATCAGACTCAATGGGCAAAAACTAAAACCATTTCCCCTAAGAACAGGAACAAGACAGGGATTCCAACTCTCATCTCTCCTTTTTGACATAGTACTGAAAGTATTTGTCATTGCAATTAGACAAGAAGAAGAAATAAAAGGCATGCAAATTTGAAAAGAAGATGTCCTTACTTGAGGAAGACAAGATACTGTATATAAAAAACCTGAAGGACTCCATCCAAAAACTAATTGACTTAATAAATGAATTCGGCAATGTAGTAGGATACAAAATTAATGCCAAGAAATCTGTGGCATTTCTATATAGTTATAGTGACATTACAGAAAGAGAGACCAAAAAAACAATCCCATTTACAATTGCACCAAAAAAATTAAGATACCTAGGAATAAACCTAACTAAAGAGGTAAAAGACCTATATGTAGAAAACTACAGGACACTGAAAAAAGAAATGGAGGAAGATGTTAACAGATGGAAGAGCATATCATGCTCATGGATTGGGAGAATCAAAATCATTAAAATGTCCATACTACCCAAAGCAGTCTTTTGATTCAATGCACTACCCATTAAAATACCAATGATGTATTATTTCACAGACCTAGAAAGAATTCTTCAAAGATTCATCTGGAACAAAAAAAGACCATGGATAGCCACAGCAACCATGAGAAAGAATAAAGTAGGTGGGATCTCAATACCAGATTTCAAACTATATTACAAAGCAACTGCTCTCAAAATAGACTGGTACTGGCACAAGAAAAGACATATAGACCAATGGAATAGAATAGAGATCCCAGATATCCACCCAAACCATTATGCTCAACTAATATTTGATAAAAAGAGGCATGAATATACAATGGAGCCAAGATAGCCTCTTCAATAAATGGTGCTGGGAAAATTGGACAGATACATGCAAAAAAATGAAACTGGACCACCAACTTACACTAAATATAAAAATAAACTCAAAATGGATACAGGACTTAAACATTAGAATGGAAACCATAAAAATACTAGAGGAAGCCACAGGCAGCACAATCTCAGACATATGCCGAAAGAACTTCACTGATACTGCTCCAAAGGCAATGGAAGCTAGAGAGAAAATAAAGAAATGGGACTACATCAAAATAAAAAGCTTTTGCACAGCAAAAGAAACCATCAAGAAAACAACAAGAAAGCCCACTGTATGGGAGAACATACTTGCAAATATTATCACTGATAAAGGTTTAATCTCCAAAATCTACAGCCAACTTATACAACTTAATAAAAGGAAGATAAATGATCCAATAAAAAATATGGGCAATGGACTTAAATATAACCTTTTTGAAAAATGACAGAAGGAAGGCCAAGTGACACATGAAAACATGTTCAAAGTCAATAATTACCTGAGAGATGCAAATCAAAAGGACAATGCGATACCATCTTATACCTGTCAGAATGGCAATCATCAACAAATCAACAAATGACAAGCGTTGGTGAGGATGTGGAGAAAAAGGAACCCTTGTGCATTGTTGGTGGGAATGCAGACTGGTGCAGCCATTGTAGAGAACAGTATGGAGTTTCCTCAAAAAACTAAAAATGGAACTCCCATTTGACCCAGCAATCCCACTCTTAGGAATTTATCCTAAGAAATTACAAACACCATTCAGAAAGTATTTATGCACTCCTATATTCATAGCAGCACAATTTACAATTGCTACAATTTGGAAACAGCCTAGGTGCCATCAGCTGATGAGTGGATCAGAAAAGTGTGGTACATCTACACAATGGAATTCTATGCTGCTATTAAAAAGAAGGAATTCTTACTATATGCAGCAACCTGGATGGAAATGGAGAGCTTTATGTTTAGTGAAATAAGCCAGTCAATGAAGGAGAAGCATCACATGATCTCACTCATTGGTGGATAATAAAGAACATTATAAACTGATGAACAAAAGGATAGATACAGAGGTAGTAAAGCATCAAACAGACTGTCAAATTATAGCAGGAAGATTAAGGAGAGGTGGGGTAGATAAGAGATCAATCAAAGGACTTGGTTGCATACATATGAGCATAACCAATGAACATAGATCCTAGGGGGTTGTGATATGCCTGGAAGGGAGTGAGGGCAATGAATAGATATGTAAACATGTAACACAGTAAATAAATAAATAAATATATATGTATATATATGTAATCTCACAATAAAAAAAAAGAAAAAGAGAAAATTATATTTTTCTTATAAATATTGATATAATGTTATTATTTTTTAATTATGACTCTCATAGTATTCAAATAAAATTACTATTTATTTTATATACATTATCTTTTTAGTGCCATTTATATTTTTATAAAATCAACTGAAAGATCAGCAAAAATAATCAATATCATCTAGAAATTCATCTAGAAGTCTTCTTGAAAGTATGTTTAGCCATTGATTTTGTAATTTTCTGGTCACTTAGATTTAAACCTATGAAGAACAATTAGAAGATTATATGTGAGACATTTAAAATTTTACACATGGATGTCCATATTTTTTCCTCAGTAAACTTTAGCTCCATAAGCCAGTGAAAAAATCTACAATAACAGTTGTATTTTTTTTGCAAGTGTTTGGAAAGCAGATTAATAAAAAAATGTTTAATGAGTACCTTCATATGTTGAAATTTAAGATAAATAGTTTTAGAATGGTGATCCAGAATGCTTCACATCGATTATTTAGTATTGACCCTGAATCTTTTGGGGTTACATCTATATATAATAAACTATTTAGAAAAAAAATTGAAGTAATCTATTTTCTAACTGATAAATATGTTTAAAAATGTGAGAAGATCATGCCCAAACTCGTTTGGCTCAGTGGATAGAGTGTCGGCCTGAGGACTGAAAGTTCCCGGGTTCGATTCCAGTCAAGGGCATGTATCCTGGTTGCGGGCACATCCCCAGTGGGGAGCGTGCAGGAGGCAGTTGATCGATGTCTCTCTCTCATCGATGTTTCTAGCTCTCTATCCTTCTCTCTTCCTCTCTGTCAAAAATTAATGAAATATATTTAAAACAAAATAAAATAATAAAAATGTGAGAAGATCTTATAAAGATCATATTTATTTTTTGAATTAAATTAATTATTACTCATCCTTCTGGGCAGTTCATAACTTTCTTATGATTATTGCATCACTTTATAAAATTCTTTTAAGGAAATACAATACAGACTCTGATTTAATGCATATTTGGTTTTATAGTATATATTTGAAGTTTATTTGGCAATATATGCTGTGGAGATAAACTAAAGCTATATACTCTGAGCTTGCAATAGCAAACTAGTCAGTCACCGTTACTTGCACCTGGCAGAGATTCAAAGTCAGGCACAGGAGTAGCAAAACTTTACAGACAGAAATCTGAAGGTTTCAGGTGTGACCTGATTAAAAGCTGCTTCCCTGGGGATGTTGGAGGTGGACTACCTAGAACTTCGGCTCCTATGTGACTGAGTTGGCTGCAATTTTGGTTCTTTCTGCATGGTTTTAAATTGGAAGCAGGAATAGATATTGGGGAAGCAGTCAGTTATTAATTAAGCCCTGCCTATTCTGGGCCAATCATCACAGAAGTTTTTGTTTAGAACCCTGGATTGTCACTATAGATAACAATCAAAGTAGGCTGACTTGTTATAGATAAGGGGTTAGTTTCCCACAGATTGCTTCAGGTAATGGGTCACAGTTATATTTTGTATTAATCTATTCATTGTTTATTCTTATATTCAGTCTCTCTGTGTTAATAAAATCTTGATTAAGAGAAAGCAATTGAAATAAATGAGCTACACTAAGATTCAATGACCTCCTTTTATGAATACACAGAACATTGATCTGAAGATCTCATCAACTCATACATCAATGGTAAATATAAAATAATGCCTCATTTTCCTTCATATAAACATTAATTTATTACTCAGAGCATAACTATTTAAACAAAATTAATTTCACCCAACATCTTGACTTCTCAACATCTGCAAAAACGTTTTTTTCTTTTCCCACACAACTTATCTCTGAAATAGTAGACATTATTTTATTAAAGCCTGTGCTAATTTATAAGAAGTTTTAAATTGTTTTTTAAGCACATTTGCCAAAAACTTCAATTAAATTTTTTTTAAAAGTATTTTGAGACATTTATTCAATATGCATGAGAGACACTATACACAGCTACGAACAAAGAAGAAATAGTATCTCCTTGCAGAAGAACTACATCGCCATGGTGGGAGACAGATATTAAATAAAGTCCACAACAGATATCAGTAATGATTAATCTGTTCATCAAAAAATTAAGAATAAGAATGTTTGTAAATTTAAGATGTAAAGACTTTTAAATATATTTGTATATTTATTCCTCTGTTTTATTAAACACACATCAGTTTGACTTTTTTTTAATGTTTTTATTGATTTCAGAAAGAGAGAGGAAGGTAACAAAAGAAACATTAATGAGTTGTCTTCCATATCCACCCCAAATCCACAACCAGGAATTGAACTGGCAACCTTTCAAAGCAAGGGATGATGATAAACCAACTGAGCCATATGAGCCAGGGTAATTTGATCTTTATTGATATGTGATTTTAGGATTCATTTTATATGATACTTATGGGGCAATATTATTTAAGAAATTTTCAAGTGAAAGTAACAGCATTCCAAACTATAGGTATTTTAAATAGTACAGACCTTCTTTTCTCAAATAACAAGACTGGAAATTCCTATCCTGTGTTGCTTATTCAGTGGATAACAAGTTTTGTAAAGAATCCAGCTTTTTCTACCTTTCTTCACTGTCTTCCACAAGGCATTGTGGCGGATATAGTCGAGGGCTCACTCAGCACCCACCTCAAGCACAATTTTCTTGCTTTCCTCTACTATTGAGTCTGGCATGAAAGAACATACTTTATGAGACTTTTCCCATGAAAAGTGTCTCTCTAGAAAGGTGCTTTGCCTTCTCATGCAATTACCACACCTCTTTTTTCCTCCTTCCTCTAATGGCAGACATCAACATGTTGACAGGGACTATAGCAGCCTGTAGTAGTAGGGAAAAGTGAGTCAATTCAATATATCTTGCTCTTGATAGCTACTGTCCTGAAGCTAGTGAACACCAACTTTCAGACTTTTTATTGTATGGGAAAGTAAAACTTTACATTTGTGTAAACCTCTGTTTATATTACTTACGATGACATGAAATGAAGGTAAGGTTTGTCTACTTTAAAGTGTGTCCCTGTTCATGTTGACAAAATGGCTGCAACAGCTGCAGAATACGATGTTGGCATAATATTATTAAGAAAAGAACAACGGCCGAGACCGGTTTGGCTCAGTGGATAGAGCGTCGGCCTGTGGACTGAAGGGTCCCAGGTTCAATTCCGGTCGGGGGGCATGTGCCTTGGTTGCGGGTGCATCTCCAGTAGGGGGCGTGCAGTAGGCGGCTGATCGATGTCTCTCTCTCATCAATGTTTCTGACTTTCTATCCCTCTCCCTTCCTCTCTGTAAAAAATCAATAAAACATATTTAAAAAAAAAAAGAAAAAAAGAAAAAAAGAACGAATATGTTCTTGTGTTTCTCTCTTTTGGTAAGAAAACGGTCACCCAAAAGTTTGCCAGTAAAATTTGTCTCAAGTTGCACTGAGCTGTATTTGGTTACATGACAGTATATAAAATAATAACTGTAGATTTCAAAATGGCAGTGGAGGTAGTGGAAGCTACACCAGCAGTCTCCCAGGACCAAACTTGAAATACAACTAAAATACAGAAAAACCACCCAGAATAATCATCTGAGGACTATCAGGAGAGAACCCTGATAACCAAGGGTGGAAAATGGAGACCACAAAGACATTAAGTAGGGAAGTACAGAAGCATGAAAGGGCTGCTGGGCACACAGAGAGCAGCTAAAGTTCTGGACTGATATTTCTGCTGTGTTGGGTTGTCACTGAGAATTATGAGTTCTAAATCCCAAGACAGGCTCTCCAGCTCAGAACAGAACTGAAAAGGTTCCCATATAACATCTGGTTGTGAAAAGCAGCAAGCTTACTTTCTGCCAGAGAGAGATGGCTGAAAATGCAAACGCCTGTTTAAAGGGCCAAAACACAAAAGCTGGTGTGTAGCTACTCACCTTCAGTTCTGGTAGAAGATGGAAGAGTAGTTTAGAGCTGTGTGAGCAGAATCCATGGTTGGGGACTCTGGGGATAGAGCTTGGAAGACGCCATCCTTGGTTCCTATTCTAAGACATTCCCTCTTCTTCAGCAGACCTTTACCATCCAGACAGCTTTGGCCAGGGGGAAGGAAAGCAGTTGCCCCACTCTATTAGAAAACCCCTCATTCTACCCTATGGAGTTTCTGAGAACCATTAAGACACTGAAAATAACAGTCAACCTGCAGGCAGAAGCAATTGCTTCACCCTGTTGGAAAACATCCCTCCCTACACTGTAGTTGATAGCCTGAGTAATTAAGACTAAATAACAGTCAGATCTTCAGGCAGATGCAGATTTCCTTCTAGGACTGGGGCTAGGAACAGCAGGCCTTGGTACATACCTTGATCAGCCCTAGCAGAGGGAGCCATAAGCTCTGGATTGCTGATGACTCCAAAGAGGCTTCTCAGGGCCAGTCACAAACAGCATCGGACAATGTCCTTCATTGAGATTGGAAATCATAGCAGATCTAGCTAATACAGTGGTCACCAACCGGTGGTCTGTGTGGTCAGAAAGATTGGCAACAACTGACTTGATATATAGACATAAACTAAAGAGGCAGTCAAATGGGCAGCAAAAAAAAAAAATCAAGCCCCAAATGAGAGAATTTTCCAGAAGAAGAATAAATAAAATGGAGATAATAAATTTATCAGATATAGGGTTTAGAATAATGATGGTAAGGATGTTCAATGGTATAAAACAGATGTACTCACTATGAAGAATGACATAGCACTAATAAAAAACACATAAAAGATTAGGAGAGCTTTAGCCAGTTTTACTCTATGGATAGAGCATTGGCCTGTGGACCAAAGGGTCCTAAGTTTGATACCGGTCAAGAGCACCTGCCTGGGTTGAGGATTTGTTCCCAGTGGGACATGTAAGAGGCTGCTGATCAATGATTCTTTCTCATCATTGTTGTTTATATCTCTCTCTCCCTCTCTCTTCCTCTCTGAAATCAATAAATATGTATATACATATTTTAATTTTTTTATTGTGTTACATGCATACATATCTTCCTATTTCTCCCCTCGCTCTGCCGTCCAAGGCATACCCCAGCCTCCCAGTGTCTTCTGTTCATTGGTTATGCTTATATGTATGCATACACGTCTTTTGGTTGATCTCCTATCTACCCCACCTCTCCTTAATCTTTCTGCTGTAATTTCACAGTCTGTTTGATGCTTTACTGCCTCTGTATCTATCCTTTTGTTCATCAGTTTATAATGTTCTTTATTATCCACAAATGAGTGAGATCATGTGGTGTTTCTCCTTCATTGACAGGCTTATTTCACTTAGTACAAGGCTCTCCAGTTCTATCCAGGTTTGCAAATGGTAAGAATTCCTTCATTTTAATGGCAGCATAGAATTCCATTGTGTAGATGTACCATAGTTTCCTGATCCACTCATCTCCTGATGGGCTCTTAGGCTGTTTCCAAATTGTAGCTATTGTAAATTGTGCTGCTATGAACATATGGGTGCATAAATCCTTTCTGATTGGTGTTTCTACTTGCTTAGGATATATTCCTAAGAGTGGGATTGCTGGGTCAAATGGGAGTTCCATTTTTAGTTTTTTGAGGAAACTCCATACTGTTCTCTACAATGGCTGCACCAGTCTGCATTACCACTAACAGTGCACAAGGGTTCCTTTTTCTCCGCATCCTTGCCAACACTTTTTGTTTGTTGATTTGTTGATGATTAACATTCTAACATGTGAGATGGTATTGAATGATCCTTTTGATTTTCATCTCTTGGATAATTAGTGACTTTGAACATGTTTTCATGTGTCTCTTGGCCTTCCTTCTGTTGTCTTTGGAAAAGGTTCTATTTAGGTCCATTGCCCCCTTTTTTTTTTATTGGATCATTTATCTTTCTTTTATTAAGTTGTATAACTTGGCTGTAGATGTTGGAGATTAGAGCATTATCAGTGATTACGTTTGCAAATATATTCTCCCATACAGTTATCTTTCTTGTTGTTTTGTTGATGGCTTCTTTCGCTGTGCAAAAGCTTTTTATTTTGATGTAGTCCCATTTCTTTATTTTTTCTTTAGCTTCCATTGCCCTTGGAGCAGTATCAGTGAAGAAGTTCTTTCTACATATATTTGAGATTGTGCTGCCTGTGGCTTCCTCTAGTATTTTTATGGTTTCCATTCTAATGTTTAAGTCCTGTATCCATTTTGAGTTTATTTTTGTATTTAGTGTAAGTTGGTGGTCCAGTTTCATTTTTTTGCATGTATCTGTCCAATTTTCCCAGCACCATTTATCGAAGAGGCTATCTTGGCTCCATTGTATATTTATGCCTCCTTTGTCAAATAATAGTTGAGCATAGTGGTTTGGGTGGATATCTGGGTTCTCTATTCTATTCCATTGGTCTATATGTCTTTTCTTGTGCCAGTACCAGGCTGTTTTGAGAACAGTTGCTTTGTAATATAGCTTGAAATCTGGTACTGAGATCCCACCTACTTTTTTCTTCTTTCTCAGGATTGCTGTGGCTATTTGCAGTCTTCTTTTGTTCCAGATGAATCTTTGAAGAGTTGTTTCTAGGTCTGTGAAATATGTCGTTGGTATTTTAATGGGTAGTGCATTGAATCTATAGACTGCTTTGGGTAGCATGGACATTTTAATGATGTTTATTCTCCCAATCCACAAGCATGGTATGCTCTTCCATCTGTTTACATCTTCCTCTATCTCTTTTTTCAGTGTACTGTAGTTTTGTACATATAGTTTTTTTTTTACCTCTTTAGTTAGGTTTATTCCTAGGAATCTTAATTTTTTTTGGTATGATGGCAAATGGGATTGTGTTTTAGTCTCTCTTTTTGTAATGTCACTATTAGTGTATAGAAATGTCATAGATTTCTTGTCATTAATTTTGTATTCTGCTACATTGCTGAATTCATTTATTAAGTCAAGTACTTTTTGGATGGAGTCCTTTGGGTTTTTTTAAGTACAGTATCAGGTGATCTTCAAATAAAGACAGCTTTACATCTTCTTTTCCAGTTTGGATGCCTTTTATTTCTTCTTGTCTAATTGCAATGGCTAATACTTCCAGTACCTTGTCAAACAGGAGAGGTGAGAGTGGACATCCCTGTCTTTTTCCTGTTCTTAAGGGAAATGGTTTTAGTTTTTGCCCCTTGAGTATGATGTTAGCTGTGGGTTTATCATATATGGTTTTTATGATGTTGATATATGACCCTTCTATTCCCACCAGCTGAGAGTTTTTATCAAGAAAGGGTGTTGGGCCGAGACCGGTTTGGCTCAGTGGATAGAGCCTTGGCCTGCAGAACAAAATGTCCCAAGTTCAATTCTGGTCAGGGCATATACTTTGGTTGCAGGCACATCTCCGCTGTGGGACATGCAGGCGGGCAATCGATGTCTCTCTCACATTGATGCTTCTAGCTCTCTATCCCTCTACCTTCCTTTCTGTAAAAAATCAATAAAATATATTTTTTTAAAAAAGGGTACTGGATTTTGTGAAATGCATTTTCTGCATCAATTGATATGACTATGTGATTTTAATCTCAATTTTTTATGTGATGTATCACGTTTATTGATTTACAGATATTGTACCATCTTTGCAGTCATGGGATGAATCCTATGTGGTTATGGGGTATGATCTTTCTGATATACTGCTGGATCCGAATTGCTAGAATTTTGTTGAGGATTTTGGCATCTATGTTCATGAGAGATATTGGCCTATAATTCTCTTTCCTTGTGTTATCTTTATCTGGTTTTGGTATTAGGGTGATGCTGGCTTCATAGAAGGTGTTTGGAAGTGTTCCTTCTTCTTGAATATTTTTGAATAGTCTGAAGAGGATAGGTTTTAATTCTTCCTTGAATGTTTGGTAAAACTCTCTTATGTAGTAATCTGTTCCTGGGCTTTTGTTTGCTGGAAGCTTTTTGATCACTGCTTCAATTTCTTCCATAGTTATTGGACTATTGAGCTGTTTGGATTCTTCCTGATTGAGTTTTGGAAGGTTATATTTTTCTAGGAATATGTCCATTTCTTGCAGGTTGTCCAATTAGTTGGAATGGAGTTGTTCATAGTATTTTTTAACAATTCTCTGTATTATGTGGGGTCTGTTGTTATTTCTCCTCTTTCATTTCTGATTTTGCTTATTTGGGTCTCTTCTCTTTGCTTCTTGGTGAGCCTGGATAGAGGCCCATCAATCTTGGTTATCCTTTCAAAGAACCAGCTCTTGGTCTTGTTGATCTTTTGAATTGTTTCTTTGGTCTCCATGTTGTTAATTTCGACTCTGATCTTTGCTATTTCCTTCCTTCTGAATACCCTTGGATTTTCGTGTTGCTTTCTTCCTAGCTCTTTGAGTTGTAGGTTTAGGTAATTTATTACCATTGTTTCCTATTTTTTTTGCAGAAGGCTGTAGAGCTATAAACTTCCCTCTGAAGACTGCTTTCACTGTGACCTATAAATTTTGTATTGTTGTGTTGTCCTTATCATTTGTTGCCATTAAGTTTTTTTTATTTCTTCCTTGATCTCTCTGGTTACCTAGTTGTTGTTTAGTAGCATGCTTTTTAGTCTCCTTGTGTTTGATTTCTTTCTATTGTTTTTTATTGTAGTTGATTTTCAGTTTTATGCATTGTGATCTGAGTAAATCTTTGATATGATTTCTATTTTCTTGAATTTGAAGAGACTTTTCCTATGACCTAACATATGGTCTATCTTTGAAAATGACCCATTTGCACTGGAGAAGAATGTATATTCTGTGGCTTTGGGGTGAAATGTTCTGAAATGTCAATCAATTCCATCTGGCCTAGTGAATCATTTAGGATTGATGTTTCTTTGCTGATTTTTGTTTAGATGATTTGTCTAGTGGTGACAGTAGGGTATTAAATTCTTCTAGTATGAGTGTATTGCTGTCAATCTCTCCCTTAATATCCTCCAGGAGTTTTTTTTTTTTTTTATATATATATTTAGGTGCTCCTATATTGGGTGCATATATGTTTACCAGAGTTATTTCTTCTTGTTGGATTGTTCCATTTAGTATTATGAAGTGGCCTTCTTTATCTCTTGTTATGTCCTTCACTTTGAGATCTAATTTGTCAGATATAAGTATTGCAACCCCAGCTTTTTTTTTTTCATTTCCATTTGCCTGAAATACCATATTCTATCCCTTTACCCTGAATCTGTGTGCATCTCTTTTCCTGAGGTGGGTTTCTTGTAGACAGTAGATATATGGATCGTATTTTCTTATCCAGTTGGTCACCCTATGTCTTTTGATTGAAGCATTTAATCCATTTACATTTAAAGTTATTATTGATAGGTACTTATCTGTCACCATTTTTAGTCTTTACCCCAGAGTTCCTTCTTCGTTTCCTATTTCTTTTTATTACAGCAGACTCTTTAATATTTCTTGCATTCCTAGTTTGGTGGTAATATATTCCCTTAGTCCTTTTTTGTGTGTGAAGCTTCTGATTTCACCTTCAATTTTGATTGAAAGCCTTGCAGGGTACAGTATTCTTGCATTCAGGCCCTTCCTTTGCATGACTTTGTATATTCCATTCCATTCCCTTCTGGCCTGATGAGTTTTTGTTGAGAATACAGTAGCCACTCTTATGGGGGTTCCTTTGTAGGTAACTTTCTGTTTCTCTCTGGCTGCTTTTAAGATTCTTACTTTGTTGTCGGTGTTTGCCAATTTAATTATAATGTGCCTTGGTGTCAGTTTTTTGGGGTTCATTTTGCTTGGGAATCTGTGAGCTTCTTGAGTTTGTGTGGAGTTTTTCTTTTCTATATTGGGGAAATTTTCTGTTATTATTTCTTCAAACAGGTTCTCTAAACCTTGATCAGTTTCTACTCTTTCTGGAACCCCAATTATGCGGATGTTGTTTTTTTGTTTTGTTTTGTGTTATCACAAAGTTCGCTTAGGCTCTCCTCTTGTTTTTTCATTTTTTTTTTTTCTAGAAGCTGCTGTACTTGGGTGTTTTTTCCTACCTTGTCTTCAAGCTCACTGATAAGGTTCTCTGCTTCTTCTAGTCTGTGTTTCATGCTTTCTATTGAGTTCTTTATAGCAGTGATGTCATTTTAATTTCTTCTTGATTATTCTGCATTTTTTCTTTCTTCCTCTTTATTTCCTCTTGGCTCTTACTCATATTGTCGATTTTTTCTTCCATTCTTTTTTGCCACCTTATGACCATTTTTCTGAACTCTTTCTCTGGCAGGTCTATTTCTTCTTCTATTTTGTTTACTTGTTTTTCTGGTGTTACCTGCTTTCCTGTCATATGCGGGCTGTTTCTTCATCTGCCCATGGTCTTTCTTCTCCGGGTGTCTGGTTATGTAGTTCTCTCTCTTATGTTGATTTAAAGGCATAACCTACAACACGGCCAGGTACAACACACAAGGGTCTTTCCACGTGGCATGTGGTGCTCCTCTGAATCTGAGTGTCTTTACCAATTGGAGATGGGTGTTCTGGGTTTCCTGGCTGTTCGGTGGGTGCTTCAGCTGTTGCTTTTCTGACTGCCATAGATATCCACTTCCCCTTGCAATATGGTGCAGTCTCCGTGTTCGTGCTGTTGGCTCTGGCAGACAAAAACCCCATGGCAGTGGGGCTAGCTGGTCAGGGGAGCCCAGTCCAGTAATCCTCCACCTTCTCCTGTAGGATAACTAACTCTTATCTTGCCAACAAACACTCCCAGTGAAACTTCTCTGCTGCTCTCCCCATCTGCCCAGCGATAAGGCTCCAGACACGTCTGTCTATTGTGCTGCCATTTTTCCTTTCAATAAAAATATATTTAAAACAAAAAGATTAGGGGAATATAAGGGTCAATAAGTAAATTAGAAGACAGGGTAGAAAAAGAATCACTTAATCATAGAATCAAGAAGAAAAAACAATAAAAAATAGGAGGACAGCTTAAAGAAGCTGTGCTACAAAAGGAAATTTAATAATATTTACATCATAGGGATACCAGAAGGGCAAGAAAATGAGCAAGAAATGGATCATTTGTTTAAAGAAATAATGGCAGAACACTTCACTAACCTGGCGAAGGAAAAAGTCACACAAGTTCAGGAGGCACAGAGAATTCTAAGGAAGAAGAATCCAAACTGGCCCATAATGTGACACATCATAATTGATGAGAATGTGGGGAAATAGGAACCCTAGTACACTGCTGGTGGGAATGCAGACTGATGCAGCCGTTATGGAAAACAGTATGGAGTTTCCTCAAAAAATTAAACATTTTATCCAGTGATACTACTTCTGGGAATATATCCTAAGAAACCCTATGTTCACAGTACAGTAATTTACAATAGCTATGATTTTGAAACAGCCCAACTGCCCTTTAGTACCTGAGTGGATAATAAAAAGCTGTGGTGCATTTACATTATGAAATATTACACACACACACACACACACACACACACACACACACACACACACATATATATAATATTTTACTTTTGAGACAGAATCAAGGGACCTGGAAATTATTATACTTAATGAAATAAGCCAGCCAGGTAAAGATAAGTATTATATAATGATACTTACATGTGGAATATAATAAACAAAATATATAGAGAGATATAGAAGCATTAAATCCACTGTTTAATCTCAGAGGGAATGTGGGGATGGGTGGATAGGTCAGAAGACATCAACCAAAGTACTTGCATGCATATATGTATAGCCCCTGGGTACTGACAATAGAGTGGTGAAGTGTTGGTACAGCAGTTAGAGGGCAAGCTAGAAGTGGTCAATTGTGGGAGTCCCTTTCCATGTCCTGCATCGTTCAGGGTTCCTGGTTCATGGTTCCCAGTTCAGGATTCGGGTTCTGGAGGAGGCCGCACGCAAATGAAGAGAGAGACTAGAAAATATTAATTTGGCGATATTGGGGGGCCAGGCAGGAGCCTTCCTCTAGTGGAAAGGACTACCTTTTGCTCTGGCCTTTTTCTCCCTTTTATTAAGACTTTGGGTCACACCCATAGCCTTTAGGCAGGAAATTACAAGAACAGAAATTAACATGAAACAAACAGCTAGACCCCTTTGAGGGTCGAACAACACTTTCACAGGGGTTGCCTAAGACCATTGGAAAACACAGATACAATTCATAACAGTTGCAAAATTACAGTTATGAAGTAGCAACAAAAATAATTTTATGGTTGGGTGAAACCACAACATGAGGAACTGTATTAAAGGGTCATGGCATTAGGAAAGTTGAGAACCACTGAGCTAGAGGCTGCTTCAGCTAACAATGTTTCAACTAAACAGTGAGTGATTAGCTTTGACCTTTCAGAGCAATTAAGGTTGACCAGCCTTCCGGTCTCCTGTTCATAGTGAGACAAAGTTTGGTTTCCCTCAGTCAATGGCGAAAAAGTGGACATATGCAATACTTTCAATAGTAAAGTTTAAAAATAAGGTGAAGTACAATATCTACTATCAAAAGGAGCAAGACCAAGATTTTTGGAATGATCCAGTCATGATTCATTCCTGGGGTTGGAAAAAGGGTCAACATTATTGAGCTTATGGCCTTGCAGAGGATGGACACAACAGTAATAATGGACCTCTGGAAGTCAGAAGAAGAGAGAATATAAAATGGACTGGCAAATAGCAATATTTACCACACTGTCTTAGAATATAGGATTTTTAACATTAAGATCATAAAATTATGTTGAGATTTAGCATAGTACTAAGGACAGACTTAACTTGACATAATGAAAATACCTATTTAGAATTCAAAGTTCTCATTCTTAAAAGATTAGCATATGACGTTTAAAAAAATAAAAGGAGAAAGAAACTGAGTTATTTTTAAATATGAAAAAAAAATATTTGAAAATTTTAATTCATTGAACAAGGACAAAGAGTTGCTATCTCTACTGTAAAGTCTCTCTTCTGTTGAACTAGTACTTCTTTATTTTAAAACCATGGAGGGGGGGAGGAGAAAGAGAAATAGAGAGCGAGAGAGCGAGAGAGCGAGAGAGCGAGAGAGCGAGAGAGAGAGAGAGAGAGAGAGAGAGAGAGAAAGAGAAAGAGAGATAGAAAGGGAAGGAAAGGAGGAAAGGAAAGACAAGCTTTCCTATTCCACTTCTATGGTAATAATTTTTTAGTCTCTTAAAGTTTGGGCTTCCTGTTATGGTTTTCTTTGAACAAAGAAATTGCAGGATAAAATAATTGATAGTCCCTTTAAACCTCCAAGCTCCCTTTCAAAATGAAGCTTCTGTAGTTTTATAAATCCCTACAACAACCTAAATTGTTTCTCTGAGTGAAATTTGTAATTTTTTATTTGTTTACTTATATATAAGATTCTATATTTTAGGCAAACTCACAAAGTTAGTATGATTGGGAAGAATTATATCCTTATGTGAAAGTTTCTGATAAGGATTTAGAAATCCAGTGCAAATTTTTGCTGGATGAATATGAGTAACATATTCAATTTAGCTTGGGTTATAGGAGTCAGTTCTGACTAATGATACTAGTAAGTTATTATACATTATTTCTCTTTCAAAGGAAGAATAGTCTTCAACCATCACTATATAATAAAGTTTTTTGCACTTTACCCCCCAAGACTTTAAGTTTTTGCGTGAAACATTGATGCCCAGTGACTAGTAATGCTATAGTTTATATCATTGGTTTTCTTATGAAACTTTAGTCCTAATTTGCCAGCTCTATTCTTCAGAACTTTTCGAAAAGACACAATAGATTTTCAGTATATTAATCAATTTGACATTTTTCCTGGACAAATTGATAAGATTTTCCAGGTTTTGATGTATTAATAATAAAAATATCTATAATTGCTGTATATTGCTAGATTTCTATGTTTTATAAATATAATTGTTTTAATAAAAATAGTGTATTCAATAGAGAACTGATAATTCATAATGGAAAAGTAATAACACAAAATGGAGGTTAAGCTTTTTTTTTTTTTTTAAATCCAATAGTCCATGATATATATATATTACCAGGCTACCAGCATATATATATATGCTGTGTGTGTGTGTGTGTGTGTGTGTGTGTACACACACACACACACACACACACACACACACACACATTCTGGTGGCCTGGTGCACAAAACTTATGTACAATGAAAGGAAATAAATTAGAGGAGATATTTTAATATTGAACTTGCCTTTTATCTATAATAGAAGTGTCAGAGATTTAAAAAAATTAGTAAAATGTATATGAAAACCTTCCTCCTGTTAGAGTCTAGGGAATGTCACAGGACCCAGAGTCAAGTCCCCACCCTCCCGCGTGTGCCTCAAAATCACATGAAACCCAGATCCAGTTGGCCCCACCCCTGTCAAACCCAGCAGGGCTGGGCAGGTGCAGCCTCAAGTCCCCTGTCAGTCCTGTAGGGTGGGAGGCATGGACTCAGGTCCCCTGACCCCAGCGGGAGAGTGCAAGGGTGTGAAAGTGTGATGACTATTTGTATATTAGCTCTTTATTATATAGAATTTTCTCATTATAAAAAACATAGATTTCATTATAGAAAATACAGAAAAGCAGATAGATGATACACTATTTGAAGTTCATACTTTAACCTAAATGTTTAAGGTTTTTTTTTGTAGCTTTTTTTTCAGTAGTTACTATGTTTCTTTTATTTCCTTATCTGTGACCATTGTACTTGTGTGTACCTCTGTAAGTGTACTTTGTAGTTAGTAGAGTTGCTTATTAAAGATTGTATTTCTATTTCAGTACTGCACTCTATGGGCACATGGTATGTTTTCAGTACCCTACCTGCTTTGAAGTGGTGATACCGTGTAACTTGGTCAATGACCTGAGAACAGAAATGACATGTGCCAATTTCTGATGCATGATTTAAAAGCCATTGTACAAAACCTTGCTTCCTTCCTAGTGGTGTAGACCTGGGGGAGGAATGTAACTGAATGAGGCCTGTTAACCCAAGTCTCTGATGAAAAAACAGAGTTCTCTTAAAGATCCACAAATATGTCCATAGCATAAATGAAATTTAACATTGAGAACACAAGATTGGGAGACAGTTTGTTGTGGGATAATACCAATTATAATGCCTGATAGATATAGTGTTCTATTGTTTTCCTCTTAGCGTCAGGACCAAGGCAATTGTTCTGTTCTGTGTTTTTTTTTTTTAACTCTTGATTAAAAAAAATACTGAATCTACCATAATTCATTTAAACAATATATATTACTGAAAACAATATATATATATTTACTACAAGGAATCATAATTATGAAAAAAGATGCAAGCATTCATGGTGTGTGTGTTTGTGTTTGAGTTTTAGTATTTATTGTTTGTTTTTGGTTATTTTGTTGTTGTTGTTAATCCTCACCCAAGGATATTTTTCCATCGATTTTTAGGGAGAGGGGGAAAGACAATGAAAAACATGGGCATGAGAGAAACACATTGATTGGTTTCCTCCTGCAAGAGCCCCTACCAGGGCCCTGGCCAGGGAGAAGCCTGCAACGAAGATACAAGTCTTTGACTGTTATAAAATCTGGGACCCTTTGGTTTGCAGGCCAACACTCTAGCAATGGAACCAATCTACTTAGGGCTGTTTGGGTTATTTTTATCTCCCTAGGGACCTTTTCCAGTTGTATAATTATTGGGTAGCACATATACTCTATGATACATACTGATAAACTAGTTTCTAAAAGAACTTATTGATTTGCATTTCCAATATTATACCCAGCATTTTGTGATATTCTTTTTAAATATTTTGCTGGTTTGATGCATAAAAATGCTACCTTAATGTTTAAATTAATTGTTATTTTATTTCAAGATTATTATATGCTATATCATCCTATGGTCATAGCCTTTATACTCATTTCCTTAAATAACCTAATTTTCAGCTCCAAATTTATATTAATACCTAATAAAATACATAGCAATATTATTTCTCTAATGCCATTTATCTTGCAATAATTTTGTGTTCAAATCTTTAAAATTATGCTTTAAAAAGGTTTGTTTTTGTACACATAATCACTGCAGGGTTCTGAATAAGTTATATTTCAAGTTCACTTACATGTTAAAAGAAATAACTACAGCATATGGTATTGAAAACTCTATGAAGATTAATCCTAAAAACTGACTGTCTCTAAAAATAACCTAAATATATGAAGATAAATTATCTCCTTAAAATAAGGTAGATGATGACAAAGAAGAGTAAGTAAGGTATTATTAATCATAGTGTAATCTGTATTGACCTATCTTATATTAACTTTACAGATATTAGAAATGAATTATCTTCTATTATCAGAACTTTTTAAATGGATACTAAGTAACTCACAAACATAGTGATCTTAATCAATTATCTAACAGTCAGTTTATAAATTAACAATCCTTAAATCATGAATAACAAATTAATCACAACAAAGCTTAATATATCTGTTCATAAAATGAAATTAATAATAATACATATCTCTAAGCAATGTTTTCAGAATTATGTACAGTGTCACAAGTTCAGGACTTATGGTTCCTGAGTTAGAAAAGGTCTCCTGAGAAAGTATTTTACTTTTGATTACTATTTTTAACTATCTTGGCTATTATAACTTATTTTTCTTCATGACTACGTTACATAGAAGTTTCTCCTAAATTTCTTTAAAATAATTATTTTAATTGGTATTTCCAGGAGGGTTCATTTGCAGAATGACTGGAATGAGTCTTCCTAATTCACATCCTTTTTCCATTTCTTGCATTTCTCCATCCTTGAATCTAGACTCAT